>JBAMJV010000351.1:190000-287999 GCA_037951105.1 Echinarachnius parma
ACTATGCTAATAAACTTGTATATAAGGTGATAAATGTAAGAAAGCTGCTGTATGGATGATGAATATGAACATGAGCAAGATGGGCAATATAAATGTGTAAAATCTAAATCTACTATATTTAAATACTAGACCAATCGTCCAATATTTACTATGAGTACAGTCCCTTAATCTAATCCTAATCCTAATCCTCTAAATGTGGATTTGCTAGTACATGGAGACAAAAGGGATGTAAACTAAATGGGTTAATCATTGACCAGTCACTTTTCGTAAAGGGAACTAGAAGCATTGTCCGAATCCTAAAAATAAATTTCTTTCCATCTGTAATTTTTTGCTGACATCAGCAATAATGAGTATAAAGTTGAATGCCTCTACTTTTTGACATTGAGGCTAGAAACAAAAATATAATTTACCAGTCACTTTTCGTAAAGGGAACTAGTAACATCGTCAAAAATTTTAAAAACTTACTTGGAACTCTAGCAGTTCTCGCATACCTTGTTGGAATTCCTATAGAAGTAGAAGCATCCATCAGGTTTTGGTTTTTCACAGTTCCCTTTCGTTAACAACATAGCATCCATCAGGTTTTGGTTTTTCACAGTTCCCTTTCGTTAACAACATATTTTCAATCGAAGTGTTCAGATTTGAACTATCCACTGGATAGTCACAACCGTGTACAAAATCAGTGCAATGATGTAGTGAATATCACTTTGCATTTTTCGATCATTACTCGGCCATATAACATCCTAAAACGTGAAATTTTCACACATTACTCAGGGGACATATCAGACCACAACAGTACACATCGTATTGACCATTCATCACATTTTGCGCATGTCAACAAAGTTACTAGATCCTTTTAACTCTTAACGTGCCGGGGATTTTAATGCTCTATGGCATTTGTGTGTATTGTAACTCGCAAAAATGCGAGCTTGGCACTCAAGGAGTTAACTTGGGTGGGTGGACCACAAAGGGTGAAAATAAATTTCTTTTCCATCTTTTTTTTTTTTTTTTCCATTTTCTGTTGACATCAGTAGTAATGAGAATAAAGTTGAATGGCTCTATTTTTGTTTTTACTTAGAGGCTAGAAACAAAAATATCTAAACATGCAAAATGAAAATGAATCATAGAATGAGACAGGGTAGCTATGGGGGCAGGGGGATGTGCATGTGCGCCCAATAATTCATATGCCCCCCCCCCCCCCCCCCCCCCTCATGCAAATCAGTCAGACTACGCTAAGGCACATCCTTAGATACAAGATACAATCTATTAACTAAATATTCTACACTAATATGAATAACCATGATAAAAGATAGATATGATAGAATACAATGATAGATACATACGGCATGCAACATATATATGATTATTATTTCTTTTTAAAATAACTGTTTTTTTTTAATCTGTAATTTATTGTTCAGCATCTTATATGATAAAGTTATGAATATGGAATTCCTCAAAAAGATTGCAGATTTTCAGCCTAAATCTATTATTTCAACTCAAACTTCCAGTTTTCCAAAAAATGAACTTGTTGGTAGTTTGATGAATTAGATTATATTATTTTATTAATAAAACACAATGTATTTTGTTTAAATGTTACAATGAAACTGGCCACTATCTATAATGCTACATGAACACAGCATTAGTCTTATTCCTGATATTGCTTACTGGCAAACATAAAATCAAAGAGGATACATTGACCAGAGTTGTATGCCACTCAAAGTACAGTGGAGCCTCTTTATAACGAGTTACTTGATATAGCGAGGTCATTTCATACATGTAGGTCCAGGTTTTATGTATTTGTATTACTTTTAGTTTTAAGCCCTGATACAAAAAGATCAATGGGCCCCAGGTGCTTGTTATAATGAGGTTTCACTGTACACAATAACTTCTGTTATTTTGTTTAGTCTACGTAAAAAAAGAGAAATCAAACTATACAAATGACATTATTTGCTAGCATAATTCCATGAATTGTACCTCAGGAACAAGACACTTGAATACATGACTTCATAAAATACACATTGTATATATCTTATCTCCTGAGTCTCCTCAATATATAACAAAGATGCGCTTACATGTTCTTTATTTTGCATGTTTGGTCAATCCTGAATAATACTGGATGGCGTTATTAAAGGCAGTCACATATCCAAGTTGTGGAACAATAAATCACCCAGTCACACATGTTTGCAGATCTATTTTTCTGCTTCTTATCTTTCATGAAGTGAGCACAATTATCCAGTGAATTGATCAAGTAAGTATCTAATGATTAACAAGAATTGGCCACCAAAAGTGATTCCTGCAGAGAAAAACAATGTTACCTGTCTATAGAGATCACTCGTTAACAGTGGTCACTTTTCTTGTTTTCCTTTGGTGGTAACTATACATGTGCTTAGCTGTATTTCCTTCAATTAGATTGTGTTGCTTTACACACAATGACCATCCTTGACAGCATTCTCTTGATAATCATAACATCAGCAATATAATACTGTTGGAAAACACTGAATGGAGATGGGAAAGCAAAACAACTTTAAGAGAACCCAGTTCGCTTGGCTGCACTAGAAGCAAAAGTGTCCCTCGCTTTGCTTTGTCTTTAATTTGTTCATATCAATTAATTATAAAAGTGTTACAAACATTGCCAATATTTGTATCATAGGTATGGAGACTTAAGTAATGAGTTCATATAAGTCTTGCCGTTTTTCAACACTTTACATTATCATGTACTGAATACATTCTTAGTAAGTCAGGTGCTTTGTCGGGTGAACAATAATGCCACCATATGTATATTGCACTTACCTACCTTGCTACTAAAGGCACCATTTGTACATAATGTAACTATAATGTACTGCAATGCTCGAAATCAGCACAGGCCCACTGGCCCGGGGCCACTAAATATAACATAATTAGTAATGTTTTTCTTTGTTGGGGCCACCAGATTCAGGTTTTGGGCCAGTAGAATTTGAAAAATCTGGTTTCAAAAAACCCAAATGGGAATTTCTACAATGTTGTGCTTGATTGTGCCACATTTTGAACTACGATACAATTTTAAGTAGCAAGAACTGCTACCGTTTTTCCTTGTACCCCCGGACCATTCCATTCTGGAATTCACTGCCGTCAAACATTAAAACGGCGGATGCTTCAACATTTAAAGATCTGCTTGAAAAGGCAAACATCTAGGTAGCCTTGATTGCATCAAGGCCTGCACGTTTATAGCCACCATCTGGAGGCGATTTGTGCAGTATCAACAAGACAAGACAAGACAAGATTGCATTGTAGGCCTACCTACAGTGGATATGTATCTGATGTACCGCAGTATCACAAAATACTCACCAAAATTTGTTTCTCTACACTTACAGTATAACAATTCAGTAAACACTTCATTATTATTATAATAAGTTTGTGATTTTAACCTTTCAAAATGTAGAAAGATTAGGAATACACAGCAACACATTATTGATATCAAAACATTTTACAAGTCTTAATTTCAAGTTCATAACTGGCAAATTTTCTATTTACAAGTATTTAAAGGGAAGGAAAATATTGTTTAACTTGATTTTGGTGGCTAAAACTTAAATGCTACCATGCTTGAATGGTACAAACTACAAAGATATTCTATTGCTGTATTGCAATATAGTCCACTAACTGTACTCTGTATTTGGTTGGTCAAAATATCTGCAAGTCTGTTAACAAACTTTATTCTTCTTGGAGAAATGCTTGCCTGATTTCCTCATTTCCTGAACCAGTTGCCAATGTTCATGGTGAACTGTTTCTTGGTGGGTACTGCACGCCCAGTCTCTTCTGACATCCAATTCGCAAAATTTATTCTTCTCAAAGAAATTCCTGCCTCACTTCTTGAACTAGTTGCCAAATGTCTTGTGAGTATTGGATTCTGCACTGATTACAGTCTCTTCTGATATCAAGTTCTTACAGGTTTCCTCCAGGTCTATAGGTTGCAATAGTTCACAAACTTTATACTTGCCCGACCTAATGACCTTTGTCATTTCCTGAACCAGTTGCCAATGTTCATGGTGAGCTGTTTCTTGGTGGGTGCTGCACTCCCGGCCTCTTCCGACATCCACTGCTTGAAGGCGTCCTCCATGGCTTTGCGGGTCTTGGGGTTGCCGTTGTTCACAGTGGGCAGGATCTGGTCTGCACGAACAAACTGAACAAAGCGCTTCATCTCAGAGTAGCTGCTGTGCTCACTGTATGGTATCCCTGAAGAGATAAAAGGAAAAGAAGACAAATTGTCATTATGTGTTATTATGGACAATAAACTAATTAATTCGTTCGTTCGTTCGTTCGTTCGTTCGTTCGTTCGTTCGTTCATTCATTCATTCATTCTTTCTTTCATTCATTCAAGAATATTCACGAGAATGAACACTGCACTTCAACCAAGAATAGCTGGTGTGCTCACTATGTGATATCCTTGAAGGAAAACAGGGATAAAGGAATTTCATAACTATACAACTTCTGATCCGCTTAATACACAAACTAGACAAACGCTTCAACTCAGAGTAGCTGGTGTGCTCACTGTATGGTATCCATGATGAGAAAAGGAAAAGGATTTGCGTAAGAATGATAACACTTCTGATCAAGGTGTGTGATTGTATGTACACAAAATGAGCAAAGTGCTTCAAGTTGGAATCGCTGCTGTGCCCACTATATGGTGTCTCTAACTATATGGAGCTTCTTTACACTAACTTTGTACATAGTTGTACACAAATCTTAACATTTCAATCATAAACATCTTTACAACGAAAGAGAAATACAGAAAACCCAAACCTGTTCCATGCTTCTTTTGGAAATATGAATAAAACGGGGTATGTGAAAACCACTAGTTTTGTATAAATTGGCAATGTTACAAGATCCCTTTAAGAAGAGATTCAGCGTTACAATCTTTAATTTGACGTACCATACAAAGTTGAAGGACCGCTCTTGGATGGTTTGACATCGGATGCAGACACAGCCTTGTCACTGTGAGTCCATCCCGTGGGCTTAAAGGCAACAATGTTGTCATATCCGGCCTGGAACCGGCACAGGTAGTCCTTCAACTTCTGCATAAAAAAAACCACACACACAAATGATAAAATGAATGAATGAATGAATAAATAAATAAATAAATAAACAAATAAATGAGTGAATGAGTCAGTGAGTATCCGATGCAGACATCGCCTTGTCACTGTGAGTCCATACCCTGAGCTTAAAGGCAAGAAAGCTGTCATATCCAGCCTGGAACCGGATTAGGTAGTCCTTCAACTTCTGCTCTATATACACACATACACAAATAAATGAATAAATTAATTCATGTATGGATGGATGGATGGATGGACGGACGGACGGACGGACGGACGGACGGACGGACGGACGGACGGACGGACGGACGGTTGGGTGGGTGGGTGGGTGGGTGGGTGGGTGCGTGGGTGGGTGGGTGCGTGGGTGGATGGACGGAGGGACGGATGGACGGACGGACGGATGGATGGATGAATGGGTGGATAGATGGATAATTGGAAGGATAGATCGATGGATGGATGAATACATAGATATGATTGAATGAATGAATGAAAGAATGAATAGAACACTGAATAAATCAATCAAATATATAAATCATAAAGAAAGTAATACATACAATTACAAAATGAACTATCAACTATGCAAATTAAATTTAAAATGCCATCAACAACAATGGCACTGCAAAGTGTAAACTAAATGGATCTTCAGTGATATCTCTGCCATTGGAACATTTTTATATCAAGTCCAAATTAAATTGCACTGAATACATTTTTTAAACGCAAGTTTAATTGTAATCCTTCAACCGCTTCTCGAGATATCGTGACAACAAGACTGTATAATAAATAAACTGAGAAGAAAAGAAA
This sequence comes from Echinarachnius parma, assembly GCA_037951105.1. Lineage (NCBI taxonomy): Eukaryota > Metazoa > Echinodermata > Echinoidea > Clypeasteroida > Echinarachniidae > Echinarachnius > Echinarachnius parma. The sequence continues at coordinate 195,865 of JBAMJV010000351.1, forward strand.
ACGAACCGCATGATTGAGGAGGCCCATAGCGACGACATGCAGTCTTGTTGCCATGGCATCTCTTGTGAGTAGTGATGAGAGCTCCCTATCTTCCAGGCATTCCAGGACTTTCAGCTTGTCTGCCTCCACGTACACCTTACAGGCCAGTGCCTCCGCTATGGCTGCAAACAAAATAAGAAGAACATGAAGAAGACTCTAGTTATAAACATTTAATAATGATAGTAATTATTATAGTAATAATGATGATGATGATCTGATGATGAGAAATATAAGACTGATAAGAGCATATTGAAATCCTGTCACTTCTAGGCCCCGTTGCAGAAAGAGATCTATGCAATCAATTGTAAAGTTGCAATGATCTGACTTTAAATCAATTGCAACTTTACAATCGATTACAACTATTTCTGTAACAGTCCAAGAAGTGTGATTTTTAAACAACTCTTATCAATGCCTGTAAGCGAAAAATGCCAGTAATTATCATCCCTTTCAATACCCAAATAGTGTATAACATACCTCTAAAGACTTTTTCCTTCCCAATGGTGTAGGTTCCACAAACAATCAGTGTTCTCTTGTTCTGCTTGACTATACGCACAGCCGTGCTCACCGCAAACTGTATGACTTCACTCTGTACGGGGAACTTGTAGGTAGGATCGCAATATCTGAAATATATAGAAATCAAATTATTTACTTCTAACTTTGCAGTGGAATACAGACGTCAGAGGAATTTTCTTTGAACTAAATGACTAATTGCTAACCACCAAACAATCAGGGAAATTTAATTCCTACTTTTAATTCATTTTTGAATTAATTTTAGATTAATTTTTAATTTATCTTAAATTTATTGAAATTACTTTTTCACAAACAATCTGGGAAATTCATTTGCTAATTTTCAATTCATTTTAAATCATTTTTAATTTATTTCAAATTTATTGAAATTAATTACAGATCTTGATACAATTTTGAAATAAGAAATGAAAAAACTTTTCAAACACCACGTCTGAGTGCATGTGTGTCTAGTGTGTCAGAACGGGTTGAGTGTTATAGCACAATTCATAAAGACGTTTTGTCGAGGTAAAGGTAAATAACATAATTTACACAATTCATAAGGAAACCTACGTTGTGTCAAGGTATAGCTGGTTGACATGACAACCAACAAGCTGCGGATAGTGCTCCATGCTGCGGTCGGCTCTAAAGTCCCCTGTATGCAGGTATGTAGCACCTGTCCTTAGCTTGAATATGAACATCACTGACCCTGGACAACTGAAACAAATCAAGACAAGACAGAAATAACAAATAAGATGTACCTTACGAGTATTCAAAAGAACATTTTGAAAACTGATGCAACTTGATGCAACTTGATAGTAGTAGATTGATAAACTCTCAATGAAAGAGTGCTCTTAAGTCCCCTGTATGAAGGAACATGTATGTAGCACATTTCCTTAGCTTGGATAGGAGTATCACCTACCCTGGACAACTGACACAAAACAAAACAAGACAAGACAGAAATAACAAATAAAATTTACATTGCATTCAATAGAACTTATTGCAAATTTGTGCAACTTGACTGCAGTAAACTTGATATAAACTCTCAATGAAACGGTGCTCTAAAGACACTTGTTTGCATGAATGTAGCACCTGTCCTTAGCTTGAATAGTCCTATTTGAAATTTGTCCTGATTTGGAAACTGTTAGTGTTGTCAAGGAGAGAGTAATAATTTTGGTGGTACAAGTACCGTAAACCGGGGTGACTATGGCAGCCGAGGTGTCTTTTGCCACTTTTTGAGATTAATGTATTTTCATCAAGCATCATTTTTTAGAACAAATTTCTTATTGTTTCAAATGATTTCCTATAGGGTAATGTCAGAAAAAAAGTTCTAAAGAGTGAGACTCAATTAAAATACATCCCTTTCAAAAAGTGGCCAAAGTCACCCCGGTTTAAGGTACCGTAAAACTCTGTGTATAAAGCACTCGTGTATAAGGCGCACCCCCAACTTTCTATAAAAAAAAAGACACCCTGTATTTTTTTTAGTCACCCTGTAGTGCTGTTGGAATGCTAACATCACTGTTCTAGGGCATAGCAAGGGCTTAATATTTAATGTAGCATTCATCAACACATTTTCTCAAATAAAACATAGTGAAAAATTAAACAAGTATCCAGTTGTCTCACGAAGTGTAATAAGAAAGAAACTCACGACGTTTCGTACGCTGCTGCTGTACTTCGTCAGGTGACAAATATTTTGATGCGCGGTCGCAATTTATACCTTTTACTAACAGTGGTACCGGTATTGACCGGTTCGTCGCTAATTGGCGTCAACCGTCCAACGTTCTGATTGGACGGGTCGGTGCGGGAGGCGTGGGCGGTAACGCTGACCGTCGGGCTCTGATTGGGAGCTGCACGCTCTCCGCTCTGATTGGTTGGGCCGGTACAAACGGCGTAATTAGTGCCGTTAATCGCTGTGCCGTGATTGGTCAACGCTGCGGCGTCGTCTGATGTTGTGTCCTTCGCTCTGATTGGTTGAGCCGGTGCAAACCGCGTGGGCGGTACCGCTGACTGACTGGTTGATGTTTTGTGCCGTCGTATGGTTCTAATCCAAGAATCCGGAATCTCGATCCCGTTGTCCCTGTTGATGTTGTTAGGTTGTAACCGAATCTGGATCGCTTCCTTTACGCGGCGTGTGTACCAGTGCTGTTCTTTTGCCAAGCATTTTACTCCATCCCAGTCGGGTCGGTGATCCTCGTTCCAAGCATGCTCGGCTACGGCTGAATTGTCTGTCAGTCTTAATCTGACGTCGCGTTTGTGTTCCCACATTCTTTCACCTACTGGCCGGCCCGTTTCCCCGATGTATTCAGACTGAAGAAGGATGACAGCATAGACGAGTCAACATACCGCAAACTGAGACCCACCCACAAGCAACCTCCAAGGATATATGGTCTGCCTAAGATACACAAGCCAGAGATCCCGTTACGGCCCATTGTCTCTTGCATTGGATCCTTTGCTTATGAGCTGTCAAAGCATCTTGCAAACATCCTTGCTCCTCTGACGGGCACATCTGAACACACGGTTCCTAACTCCAGTGGCTTTGCTGAGTTTCTGCTGGATCAGACAATCCATAACAGTGAGACTATGGTCTCATTCGATGTGGTGTCTCTCTTCACTAACGTACCCATAGAGGGCGCATGCAGTGTAGCCCTGAAGCGCTTGCAGACAGATGATAAGCTATCATCTCGCACTTGTCTCAACCCGATACAAGTTACAGAGTTATTGGATTTTGTACTCCGCTCCACATACTTTCTCTACAAAGGCTCCTTCCATGAGCAGACGGAGGGCGCAGCAATGGGCAGCCCCGTATCCGCAGTGATCGCAAACCTGTACATGGAGGACTTCGAGGAAAATGCATTAAGAGAATGTCCATCTTCATGTGCGCCCAGAATATGGAAGCGCTATGTCGATGACACTTTCATCATAGTCGCACGATCGGAAGTCGACAATCTGCTCAAATACGTCAACGACCAACAGCCATCCATCAACTTCACCATGGTTCTTGGACACTTTGGTTCACAGAAGCAGTGCTGGGAGCCTCACCACTACGGTCTACAGAAAGCCGACGCATACTGATCAATACCTAGCCTATGACTCGCACCATCCCCTGTCGGTAAAAAGAGGTGTTGTTAAATGCCTACACGACAGAGCGGATCGCATCGTCACTAAGCCACGAGGGGCAAGTGCGGAACGAAGTCATGTGAGAGGCGCGCTATCTGCCAATGGTTACCCCAAATCATTCATATGCAATGCTTCCAAGCAAAGGCCAGTCACTACGCAGGATGAGCGTAAGGAATACAAATCCATGGCTGTGCTACCCTACATTGAAAGCATCGCACCCCAACTCCGTCGTCGACTTGAGAATCATGGTATCCGTACCATCTTCAAATCTGACACTACATTGAGGAGCCAACTTGTCAACCCGAAGGACCCAGTTCCTGAACACAGACGCAATGGTGTGGTATATAGCATACCGTGTGGCTCATGTGATAAGGAATACATCGGGAAAACGGGCCGGCCAGTAGGTGAAAGAATGTGGGAACACAAACGCGACGTCAGATTAAGACTGACAGACAATTCAGCCGTAGCCGAGCATGCTTGGAACGAGGATCACCGACCCGACTGGGATGGAGTAAAATGCTTGGCAAAAGAACAGCACTGGTACACACGCCGCGTAAAGGAAGCGATCCAGATTCGGTTACAACCTAACAACATCAACAGGGACAACGGGATCGAGATTCCGGATTCTTGGATTAGAACCATACGACGGCACAAAACATCAACCAGTCAGTCAGCGGTACCGCCCACGCGGTTTGCACCGGCTCAACCAATCAGAGCGAAGGACACACAACATCAGACGACGCCGCAGCGTTGACCAATCACGGCACAGCGATTAACGGCACTAATTACGCCGTTTGTACCGGCCCAACCAATCAGAGCAGAGAGCGCGCAGCTCCGGACAATGCCGCGGCATTGTCCAATCAGAGCCCGACGGTCAGCGTTACCGCCCACGCCTCCCGCACCGACCCGTCCAATCAGAACGTTGGACGGTTGACGCCAATTAGCGACGAACCGGTCAATACCGGTACCACTGTTAGTAAAAGGTATAAATTGTGACCGCGCACCAAAATATTTGTCACCTGACGAAGTACAGCAGCAGCGTACGAAACGTCGTGAGTTTCTTTCTTATTACACTTCGTGAGACAACTGGATACTTGTTTAATTTTTGATTTTATTCCGCGATGGACAACATTTTTCGATTTAAAACATAGTGGTTATTACAAAAATTGCACATTTATTTAGCATTAACACTGTTGCTCATGAATATTCACATATTCTTAATAATGCTTATTAGATATGCAAAATAATAAATTCATTAATAACTTTTTTTAGTGAGAAAAATGTATAACCACTGGTTAGAAAATTGAATATTAAATGAGTGCTGCTACTCATGAACATTTGAATAATCAATTAGTAGCAGTGTAACTGCTTAAAAAACTTGTATTTTGTTTTGCTAACCACTATCATTTATGTAGGAAATAGGTATATTTTGATAAATGTTCCCCTCACATCAAGCTCTTGTCATGTCCTAGACCAGTGTAATATGCATTGAACATGACTATAGGGTATCCCCCCCCCCAAGAAGTGTGCCTTATACACAGAGTTTTACGGTAGTTAGTTGTCAAGGGAGTAGTTTCTACGACTTACTGATTAGCATCCAGCAGAGTGACCTCTACCCCATCCACAACACAGGGCTCATTCATGGGCAGACAGTTCACATGGCACGCTGCAACCTTGATCCTGGATAACACAAGGTTCCCTGTAATCTAAACCGCATACAACAAAACATTCAAAATACATTACAGAGATAGTACCGTTCTGGTTTTGAGGGCGCTTCAAAATATAATTCATTTGTGAGGTAGAGGAAAACTGAGTTTAGGAATTGAAAGACCACACAAACTTCAAAACAAAACATTTGTCTGATCAGAAACCATTCATAAAAAGCTAAATAAACATAACCACGGCATCCAATTATAACATATTTCTAAAGAATTATTACTTTTTTTGTGGGGACCCCTAAATTCTGGCTTGATCAACTTACAGAATACACATTTTGCAGATCTTAGGAAGGTCTTAACCCTAAAAAGACTGGGGGGGGGGGGGGGGGCTGATTTAGCCCCCCCCTCCTCTATTTTCGCGATTACTTCGCAACGCTTAAATATTTTACGGTGCCACTTCACGACTTTTTTCCTTAGAGTCTTGCACAACTTTTGATACCAAATTTGCGACGACCGGGTGTACCGTTCTAAAGTTACGTGACCTTTTGTAAGTCAGCGTCGGCCCGAAAATCGCTAAATTTTGTGATTTGTGTACAAATCCTATGGAAATTGACTTTTTCCTAGAATAGACAAAACCTTCATTATTTTTATTTACAAATGGTTGAATAATGGTTAATATTTTACTCCATCGAAAAAATATATAACAAATATTGAAAAAATGCAAAAAATACGAAAAAATGCAATTTTTGCATAATTAATTAGCTCTAATTAGCATATTATAATTAAAAGAAAAAATTTAACATCTATCACCATGCCAAATTTGGAGTCGATTGGAGTTTCGATTGCCGAGAAAACTACACAAAATACAAAAAAATACAATTTTGGCATAATTAATTAGCTCTAATTAGCATATTCTAATTAAAAATTTTTTTTTAACTACGCAATATAGTAGACCTTATGGAAATCTATCACGATGCCAAATTTGGAGTCGATCGGAGTTTCGGTTGCCGAAATCTTAGGGGGGGGGCCCTTTTAGCCCCCCCCCCCATTTTTTTAAGGTTCAAAATAGCTTCTTTTTTTTTAGGTCTTTTTAGGGTTAAAGTTGATGTTAAGATCAACTCCTAAGATCAACTTTAGGATGAACTTACAGAATACCACCACAGTTTCCCTTAGGCAATTGGTTAATTTGCCCTAAATATGCCACTGTGCCTACCCACCTATACTATAGGTCCCACATGTAATGGGGATGTGCTTACCTTGCTACAGTAGAGTTGTTGGTTGAAGTGCTTGGTCAGGCCTCCGTAGTGATCGTAGTGGAAATGGCTGAGGAAGTAGGCCTTACATCCGGGGATGACACTATAACGGAATGCATCTACTGTGAATGTGGTGGCTAGATCGGAGAAGAAAAAATGAAAAACATAAATTTGTGATGATAAACAAATTCCAACATTCTTTTCATTTACTAGTAATGCCTTGCTCCCAGAGGTGGCGTCATAGAACGGAAAAGTGGTAAAGTGGATGCTAGATTGGAGAAGAGAAAAGGAAGAACTTAAGATTGTGATAAATTTGTGTTAAACAAATTCAATCATTGATTTTCTTTTCTTTTAGATGCATTCCATCCAGGGGTGACATCATTTAACGAAATGCATCTACTTTGAAAGAGGTGGCTTGATTGGAGTAGAAAATGCAGAACTCGATCATGTCAAATTGCAATATTCTTTTTCTTTTCATTTGTAAAACAAAATTGTAATATGTTGAAGCACCTATTTAACGAAATGCATCTACTGTGAATGCAACTGTCTAGATTGGAGAAGTAAAATTGAGATAAAAATTTTCTTTTCAATTGTTACTCATGCAGGTGAGATATTATACTATTTGCACCCCACTCCCGAGTAACACTAACCTGGCATTTTCTTGTAGAAGGGACACTGCTTGCCACTGCTGTTCTTCCATTCCTTCTGTTGTCCATGTGTCCCTTTGCTTTCCATAGAGTCAACCTGTCTTACTCCCTGCCTCTGACCCTGCAAATGACCTTTTGATTGACCCCTAGGTTGATCCTTAGGTTGACCTTTTGGTTGGTGTTCTTGCTTGGGCAGTGGCTTGCACCCGAGGAAGGCATCTAGGGTGCCTTGCTTTGGAGGTTTACTCGATGCTCCCTTGGATCCAAAGAAAGCATCTAAGGTACCTTGTCGACGAGGTTTGTTTGATGCTGCCTCAGACACCTGATGAGTCACTGAATTTGAAGTCGTCACACCGTTGGTCTTGGGGTTGCAATCAAGTTCCATCCTGTTGCCTGTTGAAATAGTTCCAGTTTGTTCCTCTAATCCGCTCTCCACTTCAGCTTCTGAACCCAGTGCAGTGAAATATTCTGAAGGTGTTTCTTCCCGGCTCTGAGAAGATGCGCTCGCATCAACTTGATTAGGGATGTGGAATAAACTTTGACTTTGACTGTCTTCATTCTCACTCCATATTTTGACAAGTCCTTCATCATCACTGGCGCGTGATGATGATTCCTCACGATTCCTATCAGTATTGCTCTCAAACTTTGATCCCTTGGACTCTAAATTACCACCCATCAACCAGATATCAGGAAATGCATCTTCTGAAAAGTCTGGGACCTCTGGAACCATTGATAGAGTGGCATCATCTTCATTGACTTCCAAAATGTTTAGACTATTGACATTCTGCATGGCACAAGTGCTAGACTTGGGAGTGTAAAAGAGACTCTCACTCTCATTGTCACTGGACTCTTCAACTTTGTCCAAAGGACTGAAGTTTGGCGAACTTCCTTTGAAGGTTGCATCTTCAGGTGAGGCATCGCCATTTAGTCCATTGTGATGATGGCTCTTCTCTTGTGTCCTCAGTCTGGTGAACTCATCATCACCTTCACTGTCATTGTCCTTGGAATGGGGTACGGGCCTCTGTGGGTCAACTTGACTGGGGTCGCAAGCGACGTTCACAGTATTGCGATTAGGAGTGCTCACATACTCAAAGTCATCCCTTGCGAAGATGTCTACATCACTGTCCACGTCACTGTCCATCAACTCGTCATCTTCCACCGTTGGTATGATCTGTTCTTCCACAGTTTCATCAGGAATACTCCGATGGGCTGTATTGGGCTTCTTTTCATCTGCATTGGTAGAAGCATCATTTCCATGAGTAATTTGTGATTTTTGACTGAGAGGAGAGAAATAGCGAAGCAAAGACCTGGATGCTGGAAGAGCTTCTTTGGGAGAATGTTTTCTTCTGGCAAGTTTCCCTGAAGACTTTTCAGACATAGTCCTATTGGCATTGTTTGATACTGGTGTAATCATAACCTGAGACAACACACTTCTGTCTCTTATGTTTTTACTTGGATAAGGTGACTTGGCAGACCGGTGTTTCACATCACTTCCTTTGTCACCTTCAAGACTACTCTGGTTACCATTGATGTCACTCTTGAAAGATTTCCTGGCTGTGTTCTTTGGTTTGTGAAGCTTTCCAAAGTTCTTTGAGTATGCTACTGGAGTTAAATCTACATTTGGTGTTGCAACCACCAAGTTTCCTTTCTTTCCATTGGCACAAAGTGGGGTACTAGTTAATACCTGATGTGCTTTCTGCGGTGTTTGTGTCACCCTCATGGAAGATGAGGGAACTTCAAAGTCGCTGTCAGAAGACATCATGGGCATTTCCAGTTTTGGTCTAGAAACATGTTCAGGAATGCTCTTTAAACTACCCGCAGAGCATGGGGGCCTGCTGTCCAATTTCTGCAAATGTTGCTCATCTTTGCAAAGTGGAAATTTGCTTGTTGGATGCAGCTTCTTTGGGGTTTGGGTTAATTTCTTGGCTGATGATGGCACTGATGAAGGAATATCAAATTCACTGTCAGATGACATGGTCACAGGCTTGTCCAGTTTGTGTCCCCTGACAGAACACGCGGGCACGCTCTTTGCAGGTACCATATCCACAGAACAAGAGGACTTGCCGTCAGACGCCTCCACCTCTGATCTGGCCAGAGCAAGCAATCCATGGCTGAACTTTTGGTAGTGACTCAGGATGTTGGAGTCGCAGGTCATGCCAGATAGACACTCTAATTAAAGGAAAAGCAAAAGAACAAAAACAGATGTAAAAAAAGAAAAGAAAAAAATGGACTGGTAGTGAACACGTACTCCTGTATCATGGAAAAAAATTAATAGATCATAGATTATTTATTTTTATTATTCTATTTTGTCCCTTTCTAAACAAGATTTTTGTTTTAATCTCTTACACAGCTCTAAGAAAATTGTCATATCAGCATATTCATTTGGTGACTGGTAACCCAACAAGATTTCTTTACAGATACTTTCATACAAATAAAAAACATTATAATGCCATGTATATTATTCTTATTTCTATATATATAACCACTTCCACAACTTAAAAATATGTACGTGCATGTGTAATATATTCAGAATCAGATCTTTTAACTATTGATATTATCAGTTGATAATTGATACAAAAATTTGTTACCATTTTCTGGTTGTTTGAATTCCAGGCATTCTTGAATATGTCCTTGCGGTGTGTTTAGATGGACGGAACTGAAAGGTGCCTGACAGATGGGGCAAAAACCTTCCCCACAAGAATATGAATTATCAGCATTTTCATGATGAGAATCAATATTAAAATCCGGCTTTGGGTTGAAACCTGTCTTTCTAGTTTGCTTTTGACTCTGACTTTGACAGTCAGATTTTGAGGACTTGCTGATGTGTCTTTGAGTTTGAGTTTGACTTGATCTTCTGCCTCTGGTGCGTTTTGATTGCTTCGCAATTGCCTTTGCATTTGGAGTACTTTGTATTCCTGTGGACATGGTGGAAGAGATCTGTCTCCCTTCATTTAGCTGTGACTTTGAGTTTGACTGACTGGCGCTGGCTGAATTGCGAGAATGAGACTGCTGGCTCACAGAAATACGTAAAGCAGCTGAATTTCCATCGGACTTCGAACTCTGCCTCTGGGATGCTGAAGTCCCAGCCCCGCCGCGGCCACTCCTTTGGCTCCCTCGGTGGCCTCCTTCATCAGCTGACACAAGGCCAAGGCGGGGAATTCCCCGACCACCTGTTGACAATGTTGTATGATTCGCTAACGAGGCGATTATCGGCTGTGATGAAGTCGTTTCGTCGCATCTTTTTACTCTTTTCAAAGGTCTGTGCTTCCAGACATCCTCATCATCGTCACTACTGGATGACAAAATATTGATGTCGGCCATCTAAAACCATTCTAAAAGTGTTGAAATGAGTAAAACCGTCAATTAAGTAGTCACTATCGCTGTCAAAAGTCCTCAAATTTCGCCACAATCTTGGAACAGGCTCGCATATTTTGAATTTTATTTATTATATTTCAAATTTAATTCTTCAAGTAAATCGAAAGAAAATAATTTAAATTAAAATAAATGTTGAGATATGATATATTTTTAGTGCCTAATTGAATCTTAAATTATATTAATTGATATAAAATACACCTTTGACAAACTGAAACGCCGAGCGAGGGTAGATCACAAAGTTAAGTCTCCGCGATTAACCTACCAGCGCCTCTTCGATCCCCCGCCAGGCCGAGCGGGCTGGACTGAGCTGCCAACGCCGATCGTAGGCCCTCGACTTGCATGGGTGGAGTAGTGCAGTGCGGTTGCTTGTTCATCACGTTCGTTCATCAATGTTGATTGCATATAATTGTGACAAATCAACATGGCAGAAGCTGTTCAGCGTATGGATGAGTTGATCAGAGACTATCTCCTCTACCGGGGATTAACCAGCACATTAAAAAGTTTTGATGCAGAGCTGAAGAATGATAAAGACAGAGGATTCAGGGTAAATATCGGAAAGATTAATTATCAAAAATACAAAATATGATGTTTTGTTTTTGCCATTTTGTTTGTTTTGTTGTTTTGTTTTTTTTGGGGAGGGGGGGGGTGGGCGGGGGCTGATTTGGTTTGGAAATGTTAATAATACATTAGAGGAGGGGGTGATTCAAATTAAAATCATTGATAATTTGTTTGCGAGGCCGAGGTAGAGGAACACGTCTTAGCTAGTGAAGATCTAGCCATTAATTGACTTGCATGAGCATAAATGATGAATGCAAATAGAGCATGCATGTCATTATAAAAACAAAACAAAGCAATGTTGTTAATTGTGATGCAGAGCTAAAGAATATGATAACGATAGACGATTCAGGGTAAATATTGGAAAGAAAAGAATAGTGCTGTAACTGACCTTGATGATCGGATCGTTTGAGCGGATCGGCAAAATTTTATCGATCTTCGAAATCGGATCGATGATCGGGATCGGATGATCGGCAAAAAAAAAAAAAAAAAAAAAAAAAAAAAAAAAAAAAAAAAAAAAAAAAAAAAAAAAAAAAAATCTTTTTTTTTTTTTTGGAAAATTATCCCCAAAAAACACAATTTGGGAATATAAATGAATACCAAAGCAACATATATCCATATTAATAAGCCCAAGGTAATCTTGTACGGGTATGCTTTCATTTCAAACTGATTACCTCTTCTTTTACAAAATTACTCACGCCGATTTTGAGCTTAGTCCCATGTGATTAATTTGGCGTAACCTTTCAGAAACACATGGGAAGCTCAAAATCGGCGCGAATAATTTTGTAAAAGGAGAGGTAATCAGTTTTAAATGAAAGCATACCCATACAAAATTACCTTGGGCTTATTAATATGGATATATGTTGCTTTGGTATTCATTTATATTCCCAAAATATGTTTTTTGGGATCATTTTCCAAAGAAAAAAAACGGATTTTTTTTTTTTTGCCGATCCGATCTTCCGATTTTTTCTGCATGATCGGAAATCGGCAAAAACGGTCCGATCATGTATGATCGGATCGTGATCGGCATGCCGATCCGATGATCGGTTACAGCACTAGAAAAGAACTTATAATGATGATGTTTTGTATTTTGTTTTCTGTTTGGAATTAGTGCCTAGAGCCTAGTCCTAGAGGCTAGAGGAGTGGGTGATTCAAATTCTAATAATAAATTGATAATTTGTTTGCTAGGTGGAGGAAAACTAAGACAAGTAAAGATTGTAAAACAAAGTAAGCAAATTTAAACAAATAATTATGTTGATTCTGTCATTAAAATTGTGTGCTTTAGTTTTATAAATTTTACGCTTTGTTTTTCATTACCTCTTTAGCACCCTCCAAAACTGAACTACCCCTAATTTGTTCTGATTATTCACTATTGAATGTTTATTTTTAGAAAATAAATCATATTTATAATTTTTCAAAAAAAGGTTAATCTGTAAATCCCTGTCTGATTTGTGTTTGTTGACCGACAGGCGGACAAGATCTTGGAACAGCTGCTTGCTTTCATCAGTTCCTATGACCTGTTGGGACTCAAGAGCTACTGGGAGCACTTAGAGAGGAGAGTGTTTTCTCATCTGGAATATACACACCAGCACAACGTCAACAAACTACGAATCGGTATACTCAGGTAAGACAGGTAGTACACTTAGTACTTCTTCTTCTTCCCCTTCTGGCTTTTCCCAGTAAGGAGTTCCCACTTTCTCCCCTCGCTTTTTTTTTTTAGCAAACCCTGACTATCTGGAGAACTGGTTGTTGGCCTATGAAAATCATGCAATGGCAGCTCTAGGCATCCCTTCTGACTGCACACAGTCAAGGATCATTCTAGTTTAAATCATGTTATTAATTTGTTTTCAATCAATGGAAAATTATGATTGCAAATGTAATTTACTATGTTCCTTTAAATCTTGAGAGAAGACCTGTTTCCTCATTTAGTGGTGATGTTAAAATAAAAAAGTTATATAACAAGAAAATTAATTTTTTGTTCAATGCTGACATATTATATTCAGGGCTAGACACTAGCACTTGCCCGCTTGCCCGGGGCAAGTCTCATCTCATTGCACATATTCACAGAAAACTCTTGATTGTGTTTACCTCCCCTCTTGTTTGTTTGACAGGCTGTATGTTGTGAATGCCGTTCAGTCGAGCCGGACAGACAAAGTGAACGACTTCTTTGAGAAGTTAATTCCTGAGATCCAGAGCCAGCAGGAATGGAAAGAGTGGTTTGGTAAGAAACAGAGTAACAATCAATGTTAGTCACAAAAACACTTGGGGTGTGTGTGAATGTAACATACTCAATGTAATACCACAATCCTTGGTGACTGTTTTTTTTCCTGATCATACTTTAATACATTACTTTACCTGGAACAATATTTGAAATCTTACTCGAAATAGTCTGTGTTGTTTTTTGTTGGACATTTTGCCAAAGTTTTATTGTTATTGTAATTGATATCTCAACTGTTAAAACCAAACTTGAAAAACACTGTAGAGCAAAGCCCAACCATTGCCCTGTACTTCACTCCACAGCTTCCTAAAAGCTTAATTTAGTATAAATCAAATGTAATAGGAAAAAAAAAAAAGGAGTAAAGTTTAAGCTGGTTGTTTCCTTTCAGTTTTAACCCACTTAAAGATGAACCCACAGCAAAGTCAAACCTTTGCCCTGTACTTCAGCAAACAGTGGGAGGAAACATTGAAGAATATAATTCCACAACTCCTCAGCAGCGCCTAATAAAAGCTCATTTTAATATAAATTAAACGCAACAACAAAAAGGAGTTGATTAAGTTTCTTCTGATTGTTTCGTTTCAGTTTTACCCTACTTGAGGAACCCAGACCAGAGCCCAACCTTTGCCCTGTACTTCAGCAAACAGTGGGAGGAAACATTGAAGAATATCATTTTACAATTTCCTCAGCATAAGAAAAGCTTAATATGAATTAAATGCAATGAAAGAAAAGGAGTTAAAAGTTTCTTCTGATTGTTTTGCTTCAGTTTTACCCTACTTGAGGAACCCAGAGCAGAGCCCAACATTTGTCCTGTACCGTAAAACTCCGTGTATAAGGCGCACTTTTTTCCGTCGGAAAAAATTTCAAAGTCGGGGGTGCGGCTTATACACAGGTATAGCAACAAAAAAAAAATCATTTTACAATTTCCTCATCAGCGTAATAAAAGCTCAATTTTATGATTGTTTTGGTTCAGTTTTACCCTACTTGAGGAACCCGGAGCAGAGCCCAACGTTTGTCCTGTACTTCAGCAAGCAGTGGGAGGAAACGCTGAAGATTTCGCTCCACAACTTCCTGAGCATCATCTTCCAGTCGATGCATATCCTTTTTTGCTTTTTTTTTTAGACAGCTTCATCAGAAATAATCTGCTGAAGAATTGGGGGCTAGAGCATTTATCTCTAAACTAAATACGACTGTGTCTTGGTACTGTAAAAACAAAACTAAAGTATGTATTACCACTTGTCATTAGGTACGAATCAAACCAGCACGTTGCAGTGTTGCATTGCATTGTAATAAAGTTTTTGCAAGTGTAGTGTAGTGTCTAGTGTGCCTACATGTGTTTATTATAGCAATACTATCTTCTCCACTTTCTCCCCACTATGAGAAGAAGTATAAATAAATGTGTTGTTTATGGACACACAGTTGGTCTTTCATATTCATTTACTTGCTTCCTTGAGAACCAAGTTATTAGAAATGGTCTTGACAACCAGATTATATTTCTATGCACACATTAATATTACTACAAGTTTTCACAAACAGATTGGGCTATAGAGGATCAGTAAAATTTGGTCTGGGTATTCAAAACCAAATCATCATGAACAGTTGACACCATGGACAAAAATAAATATATATATATTTTTTTTTTTGGGGGGGGGGGCTACATTTGAAGCTCGACTGCATAAAAATGGCACTCTCAAATGTATTCTGTGTGGACTCTATGCAAATTTACTGGGGCTCTTTTATGATTTTAGGGGGCTGTTTTTTGGGCTCATTTGCCTGTAGCCTGTGTATTTTGTCACTGGTTGACACCTTGACTGCCCTGTACCTCTTCCCATCCTGCTGAGCTTCGATGAGGAGCATCAGAAGCTTGCGGAGCTGCAGGAAGACCGGGACCAGCTGCAGGACCAGGTGGATAAGTTGCAGGAACAGATCTCGCGCTACAGAGACCAGATTACAAGGCTCCATGAACAGGTCTGTCAACAAATTATGGACCTAAAGATTCATTAAAGGGGAACCTAATGCTCACATTTTTTGCTTACTGTTACTGATAAAGTGCCCAATAACTGTTACTATTAGTTGTTTATTTCTTTTTTAGACCACTGCCATCTGTTTTGACTGACCACTGGAGGCTGCCATATTTCTGGAATGCTTTTCATTCAATCATGAATATCTCTATAATTAGAGAGTCATATAAAAAAAAAAAAACAGCATTTTATTCTTCTGTTTAACAAAAGACAAACAACAAAGCCCCCCCCCCCCCCATCCAAAAAAAAAAAAAAAAAGATTAATAAATAAAAAAAATAATAATAATTTACAAATGTGAAAGCACCAAGTAATTTTAGTTGAATTTTACAAAGTTAATGGATCACTTTTAGGTCAGGATGTTGCAATCTGGTTTGGTCCACTTTTATTTTAACGCAGCTTTTAATGCAATGTGTGATTTATATTGTTCTTTACAGATTGTAAAGCTGTCATTGACAGAGAGATCTGAGTCCAGTGTATCGTCGGATGTCTCAGATAATGCCAGTTCATCAGCAGGGTAGGTTACAACCATAGAAGTACAGTCAAACCTGTGTATAGTGACCACCAAGAGGAAGAAAAAGAAAAGTGGCCACTGTGGACAGGTGACCATTGTAGACTGGTCCATAATATTGTTTTTCTCTGCAGGGAATCAAATTTGGTGGCCACTATATGGAGGCTGGCTGCTATAGACAGGTGTCCACTAAGACAGGTTTGACTGCAGAGAAAACCAATGTAATGGAATGGTGGAACCTGCCTATAAAGGTCACTTATTTACAGTGGCCACTTTTCTTTTCCCCTCTAGATGGTCACTATACTTGGGACTTATATTATTGAAGTTTGATTTCACAGCTTTTTATTGCCATGGGGAATGGTTCAAAACCATGTAAAGCAAGGCAGAAATGTTGTGACTTAGTGGCTGCTAAAAAGTGAATCGCTTGTTCCAACCCGCTACCAAAAGCTTGAATCAAAGGAAAAATGATTTAGAGACAGAATGTGGCATCACTACTTTGGTACTCTTGGCCATAAAAAAGGAAAAGAAAGTTATGCATTGCACACAGTTTTCCACATGGGCATACAACTTTATGATATCCATATTTTGGATGTAAATGTTCAAATTGCTTATTTTCATTAATCGGTTTGATGACTAGTGTCTACTCTTCTTGTGTTGGTTCCAGGGGGTGTTGCATTAAGAGTTACAATTAGTCGCAAATCAGAAATATGCTCATTTGAACCAATTAGATTTGCGCATTCAGGTGCATTTTCTGGCTTGCGATTGATCATAACTCATTATGCAACGCCCCCCTGGTGCTACTTTTTGTTTAGTTGTTAACTAGAATTTATTATATTATTTTCCCTTGTTTTTCTCTCTCTCATTTCCTTCGCTGTCCAGGGATCCGCAAACCGTCCAGCTCAAAAGCTCTCTCAAGGGTCCCTCCAAGAAGTCCCCCTCACCCCACTCGGGCAGACGGTTCCTCTCCACCTCCTCCTCCACCCCTTCCGCCTCGGCCTCGGCCTCCAAGTCGGGCTCCTCTGTACCCCAGGGGGGCGTGAGGGGGGCATTCTCGGCCCTCCTCGGGAACAAGAAGACCCAAGAGGCGGTGTCGGCGGCCCAGGGGCAGATGGGTAAGGGGAGGGATGGGGGAGGAGGAGGAGGAGGTGGTGGTGGAGGAGGGATGATCAGATCAGGGGATGGACGGAAGGTGGAGTTTGCTGGCAGCGCTCCATCACAATCTCCTCTCACACCTCCATCCCAGTCCCAGGTGAGTTGATGTACATTGTATTAATAGAGTAAAATAGTACTTTAAAAGAATACATGCTAGAATTCACCCTTTTTCCTGGACTAACATTTTAGGATAACCCAAAACCCCAAAGGAAAGAAAATCTATAAAAGCCAGTTAATTATTGTTGCCCAGTCAGGTGAGTAATATTTCTTAAAAGGATACGTTTCCACACCTTCAATTTATTTTTGATAATGTTCTCTACAAATTAAAACATATTTTCATGCAAATATTTCCAACATTTGCCCTGTGAGCAAAGGAGGGGCATCATTCAAAGTCACTCATCGCGTACAGCATGGAGGCTGCCATTATATTTTTTGAAACCCGGATTTTTAATTGTTTTTGCACTAAAAACAATCTTTTTGTTGGCTCATTTTTCGCCTTTTATTTGTGCACAAACCCTGTGAGCTGTGAGAGCTAACATAAATAGGCTTTTAGTAAATTGACTTTTGTGAGACTTGAACCTGTAACCTGCGAAATGCCAGACCTATGCTCTGCAGACTTTGCCATGAAGCGCCCTACTTTGTTGGCTCTTCCGTATACCTCTTTTCAATGCCCTTGATATGTCTTGGTGTTAGAGAAGGAGTGATGGATGAGCCATATTTCTCTTCGTTTAAATATTTGGAGTACGGGGGGAGAGGGATAACATGTATGCCTTTTTTAATGAATATTTTGCTTTGATAGAAAGCTTGGGTACTCTTTGACTCCCAATTATACCCCATTGGCATTCATTGTGGATATGATGCAGTTTTCAACAACAAAAATTTTGACTTTGTTTCCATTTATTTTGAAAAAGATTCGATTTCAGCAGCAGCAGGCCCGTGATAAGCAGAGGAAAGAGCTCCTGTCTAAGTCTCAGTCCCAAGTCCAGGCCCAGGCCACCCCTTCCAAGTCTGCGGACCAGTCCCAGCCTACTAGTATCGTGACTTTCAGGTTGGTCTACCTTCTCTCGATAGACTCTAATGAACTCTAATCTCATAAAGGAAATGTACAGTTCTGGTCAAGAGTCTCAGTCTAAGTCTCAGTCTCAAGTCCAGGCCCAAGCCACCCCTTCCAAGTCTGCGGACCAGTCCCAGCCTACTAGTATCGTGACTTTCAGGTAGGTCTACCCTCTTTTGAAAGACTCTTTATATGAACTCTATATCTGCTTATATCTACATACACTTGTTTTGATGATATTAAAGGGAAAGTACAGTTCTGGTCAAGAGTCTCAGTCTGTTACTATAAGCCAAACATCAAGGTACAAGACAAATGTGAAAGCTCCAAGTGATTTTGGTTGAATTTGACAAAGTTAATGGATCACTTTAATGATGTATAATGTAAAGAATTCACTGTGCGCCATTGATGGTGGGACAGACTACAATCTATGAACTTTATATTATAATTATGATATGTTTTGCAGTGACCAGGAAGAGAGCAAGACGGCTAGTTTGGCAGGAAGTAGACTGGAGTCGGGTCAAAGTTCACCTTCAATAAGAGGGAGGGGGTTACCCTCCGAGAAACCTGCCACAACATCTGATGTTATTCCAGGTAATACCAAGGGTAGAGGAACTCAGAAATCCTCTGAGTGCCATAGTCTATTCTGCTGCTATGTCAGTGGTTACGTAACTTGCTGTTGTTAGTGCACACTCAGATAACGTTTCATATGTACTGTTGGAAAACATGGCAGCCTCCAGAGGTCAGTCAAAACAGATGACTATGATCCCCAAAACATTAATTAGTTCCATTATTTTTTATACCCAAGAAAATATAACAATAAAAGTGACAGGAATTATGCACTCATTAACAGTAAGCAAAATGTTAGCGTTTGGCTTCCCTTCAATCATAACTATTGATTTTGCAGACAATGGATAAGTGTGGAATTAATTATATTTTGACTACAAATGGAAAGCGTTCCAGAGCACTTTTTTATTCAATCAGAAATACCAAGAATTAGGGAGATATTTCAAATAACAAAACCATTTCATTCTTCTGTTAATACCAAAAGCCAAACAAGTTACAAGAGAATTGTGAAAGCTCCATGTGATTTTGGTTGCATCTGAGAAAGTTAATGGATCACTTTTATAGATGTTTCTGTAACTTTGTAGTTTTGTAAATTGTATGTACATAACAGGAGAGGAGACAACAGGAGGCACGTTTCTGATCTTGAGTCAAGACGAGTACATGGAGCACCACTCGTCCATCACTCACAGTCGCTTCTCTCCCTCGGCCTCGGCTGTAGCAAGCATGGACATTGATGGAGTTGTAAAGTAAGTGATATGAGTTGTTTGGTCTCATTTCGGTCTCAGATACAATTTATGGTATGGCATGTTGAATATTGTTTTTGGAAGAGTTCTAAAGTTTTTGGTGGTTCTAAAGGGGGACCCACTTCATTTTACAATACTATCGTGAATTGGAAGTTAAGCTGTAATTACACACAAGATTATCTGTGAAGATCGAGTTTACGGTAGTGCAAGTTGAATATTGTTTCTTGGGAGAGTAGTGGTCCTTAGATGGACCTTGTCACATCTTGTCATATTCATATTAACAATAAAAGCACAGGACAGGTTTCGGTTTTTCAAATTTCCATTTCGTTCAAGAGGTATTTACGATTGAAGTGTTCAGATGTTAAACTGTCTACGGGATAATTTAACCCTATATAGCCCGGGCTATTTTGAAAATGCATAGCCCGGGGGGGGGGGCTAATTTGGCCCCCCCCCCTAAGATCTCGGCCGCGAAGCGGCCGTTCGCCGCGAAAACTTGCACGCATGTTTAGTGAAGTGTATATAATACTATGGTAATTTAGAATTTTTAGAAAAATGCATTATTTTTGCATAATTATGGTAATTTATGCAAATAAGGTCATAAATTCATATTTTTACCCATAAATCATATATTCTTCATAATTGAACATTGGTTTTCACTACATATGTTCTTTAGACCATTTGGAATACTAATACAACCAACAAATTTGGAAGAGCCAGGTTCTTCCTTATGTTTTCTATTGTTTTTATAATTTCTTATGTATTTCTTTGTTTTTTTAGCTTATGTATTTTATTGTTTTTGTTGTTTATTTTATTTCTAACGATAAATCAACTACTATGAACCCCAAAACGAACACCTAAAATGTAAACAAGACCAAATAACCAATGATATATCTCTTTTTATGAAAACTGATATTTCCATATGTTTTGTACACAAATCACAAAATTTAGCAATTTTCGGGCTGACATGCATAGACAAAAGGTCATGTGACTTCATAACGGTAGGTCCGATTTTCAAAAAAATTATTTCAAAAGATGCGCAAGACCCAATAGAAAAAAGTCATGAAATTTCAGCGCAAGTTTTTTTCGCGTTACAAAATTATCGCGAAAAATGTCGAGGGGGGGGCCATTTTAGCCCCCCCCCCCGGGCTATATAGGGTTAAGCTGTGTACAAAGTAATCGCAATGAGTTAGTGAATATCACTTTGCATTTTTGCTCATTTCTCGGCCCCAAAATATCCAATTATCATGAAATTTTCACACATTACCTTGTGGAGATCAGATCACACCAATACACATTTTTACTAATCACTCATCACTTTTTGCACTGTCTACAAAGTTACTAGATCCCTTTAAGTTAAAAATGACTATTGTGCAGGGAAGTTCAACTGTAAATACACATTAAAAAATATCCATGAAGAGAATAATTATGGTACGGCATGTTGAATATTGTTTCTTGGAAGAGTGGTGGACCTAAGAAGGACTAGGGGATGTTTCACAAAGATCATAAGTTGAACTTATCTCTAAGTTGGACTTAACAATTATGGAAAGCCATTCGTTTTTTTTATAAAATAAAGTTCTTTGAAAAGGCAAAAGATATTGATTAAAATCATAATAATGATATTGTCTATTATCAAGGAGATGTCATGTTCTTTATGTAAAGTGTATGAAAGTCTAAAATACTTGCATTCTTGCTTTTGAATATGTTTTTATTCCAAGACTATGAATGGTCTTCCATAATAGTTAGGTCCAACTTAGAGTTAAATTCAACTTAGAATCTTTGTGAAACACCCCCCTGCATAGTTTTTAAAGTAATATTGCAGGGAAGTTATACTGTAAATACATAGAAGATTATCCATGAAAATGAAATGAATGGTACGGCATGTTTCATTTATTTGTTGGAAGAGTGGTGGTCCCAAGAAGGACCCACTTAAATTTAAAATTACTTTTCTTCTGTAAATTGTTGGATATTCTTGAAGACTGTTGCTCAACGTTTCGATCTGTATGTTCGTAATACTATCATTAGATTATCCATTGCAATGCCAATTGTTATTTCTCAACAGAGTGTGGAAGACCACCCCCAACCCGGTGACGATGTCTACCATCATGTTCAAGTCCGCTCTTCTGTCTCTAGAGTGGGTGTCCAAATCAGACAGAATGGTGAGTCATCAATAATGGCACATGTCATTCAACTTGTCGAAATCATGTCGAAAAAAACTAGCTGAATGAGCAAATTAGATACCCCGTTAATTATCCTTTCAAAATCGGTACTTGTAAAAAAAATGAAATCAAATTAACATTTGTATGGCGAACATATGAATCATAGCTGTCATGCAAAATCTTTAATTTGGTTTGTATCTGAATAATTTTTCCCCCTTATTAAAATGTACATGTATTACTAAGCCATAAGATGTCCATACACGTATAAACATTGATATTTCACCTCTAAAATGGATTTGCAAGTTTGATTTGATTCCAGATTTAAGTGATACATGCACATGAATTGATCTTGGTTAGTTCCGTTGAATCTGTAAATATGTATGACTGAACAAAGTGATAAACTTTGGACATTTTGACATTGAGCTATTTCCTATATAATACATTCACACACAGCTGATCTTGGGTAGTTCTGTTGGCACTGTCAAGCTGTACGACTGTGAACACAAGAAACTGATGCGGGAAGTTGAGCTCGATTCTGCCTTCCCAAGGTAAGCCCGCTAAACCCGATCAAGACGGATCAAGTTTTTTTCCCTGCTTAAACCTCAAACCGGAAGGCTTTGCCAACCATAAAGCCATGGTTGCAATGAGGGGCGTGTATTCCTTGCTAATGTCTGGGGCATGCATGACCAATGCATGTTCACTCCGCTGTCTTAGCTCAGTATTTTCAGGCCCAGTCTGTGACGAGAGAAGGCAAAGCCCAAGTATTTTCCTGGACCTGTCTGGAATGGGTTAAACTCATTGTTCATGAAGCATATCTCGGCTCCTTAACATAACGCTTTACGATTAATAATCATGGAATCTAATGGATACGATTTTAGTTCGTAATGTACTAATGTTTATAAAAACAGAGGTTTCACTCTATGATGCAAACATATTTGTTAACAGTCATAATCATAAAATACTCATGTTTACTACAGGGTGGTTTCGCTGGCCTGTAACCCAAGCGGTACAGCATTTGTGAGTTCCTCGGCCAGTCCGGTGCCAGACTGGGGGTCGGACCTGAGTAAGCCTGGATCGCCCCTCCACGGAACCTGTAAACTCGCCACATGGGACCTCAAGACCTTCAAACAACAGGTACAGTCTTCAATAGCAATACTAGATATTTGCTTTTTATGACTCCGCAATGAAGTGACCTGAGACAATATATGTTTTTGGGGTTGTACGTATGTACAGTACGTTTTTTATGACTCTGCAATGAAGTGGCCCGGGTTTTTTGGGTTGTCCGTACGTCCTGTACGTCTCAAATTTGAGGTCGCATCATGTGCCATCAAACATGGTATATGTATGTATCTTGAGGAGCCAATGAACTGATTAGATTTGGGGGTCATGAGGTCACAGGGCTCATAATATATGCAAAAATAGCTTGTGGTCGCTTTATCTCAAGAACCGATAAACAGATCGCCATCAAACTTGATGTATGTATGTATCTTGAGGAACAAATGAACTGATTAGATTTTGGGGTCATAATGTCAAAGGTCACAGGGCTCATTATATATGCGAAAATAGCTTTGGTCGCGATATCTCAAGAACTGATTTACAGATTACCATCAAACTTGATACATATATATCTTGAGAAGCCAATGAACTAGTGAGATTTTGGGCTCATTACATATAGGAAAATATGTCATTATTTTGATATCTCAAGAACCATTTGACAGATTATCACCAAACTTGGTACCTGTATTTAACTTGATGAGCCAATATTTATTGGGTCATGAGGTCGAAGATCGAAGGTCACAGGGCTCATTATATATGCAAAAATTGCTCTAAATCTCTGCTGGTGTTTCAACTGTACCTCCTTCAATCATAAATATGCAGAAGAGTTTTAATAGTTCCTCCCTATCCCTTGGTGAAAAAAAGTATGATTAGCTCCAGCTGCTTCAAATATTTTTAGTGGGTTTCTCCCATCTAGAAAAGAATTTGATTGATTGATTGATTAATTGATTGTTTTTTCCCCCTAGAATGAGCTTCCTCTAGCCAGGAGTGCTGGTTGTATCAACTGTACCTCCTTCAACCACAATGGCAATCTACTCATCACAGGGGCTGCCGACGGAGTGATCAGACTCTTTGGTAAGTTACAGTCAAACCTGTCTATAGTGACCACCTGAGGGAATCTAGAGATAAGTGGCCACTGTAGACAGGTGCCCTCGATAGTGAGGAGTACATGAGTACATGTCTATAATTACCACCTGAGGGAACCTAGATATAAGTGACCACTGTAGACAGGTGCCCTCTATAGTGAGGAGTACATGTTGGAGCCATATCACTCAATTTTAATATTTATGTACATATATTCAATTTAGTTCATCAGAATCAAATTTATTATTAAATTTAAATTAAAAGCTGCTAATTTACATTTCACCTGATACAATTTAATTCAATTAATTAAATTGTTACTCCATTCAATAATTAATGCAGACATTCAAAGACACTGAGAGTGCCGGGTGAATCGGAGTGCCAACCCAGGCCAGGTGGAAGCAATTTATAATTCAATCAAAATTCAAAGCTGTTCAATTAATTTATATTAAAAAACATTCCAACTCAATTCAATTATTTCAATTCAATAATTAATGCAGATATACAGAGATACGACTGCCTGTTGAGTTGGAGGGCTCACCAGGGCCAGGTGTATGTGACTCAGTTCAGTTTGATTCAATTTAGTTAAGCTCAATGAAATTTATAATTAAATTCTACCTAGTTCAATTTAATTCAATTCAATTAATTTAATTGTAATTCAATTCAATTCAATTAATGCAGATATACAGAGACACGAGTGCCTGTTGAGTTGGCGGGCCCACCAGGGCCAGGTGTATGCGGCTCAGTTCAGTCCTGACGAAACCTCTGTCTACAGTATGGGGTCTGACGGCAAGGTAAATCATCATCATGTTGAAATGTGCACTCCCAACTACCAAATAGAGTTCATCATTTTGTAGCGTATCTTAAAGGGATCTAGTAACTTTGTTGACATTTTCAAAAAAATAATGAAAGGTTGATAAAATGTGTATTTTTGTGATCTGTCCACTGAATGATGTATGAAAATTCCACGGTCTATGAATGTTCTATTACCACGTAATGAACGAAAATCCAAAGTAGTATTTACTAACACACTGCACATCATTTCTTACACAGTTATAATTATCCAGTAGAGAATTTTAAAATCTGAACACTTCGATCATAAATATCTTTATAACAAAAGGGAAATTTGGAAAACCAAAACGGCCCCTATATTTCTACTGGTAATACAATTACAATGAAGTATGTGAGAAGGTAAGTTCTAGGTTACAGTTTGTTGGATTTTGACAATGTTACTAGATCCATTTAAAGAAACAGTACTTGGACGATATACATTGTATGAGCAGACACAGTACCTAGACATCACATATCGCCTAAGCCCCACCCAGATGTGCATTCCTGTAGTTTTAGTAGTGATCATTTAATATGTAAATTCTAAATTGTTGTAATTCTAGAGGGAATTTCCCTGGATAGTTTCCCAGAACAGCCTCAGAGCATTAAAGAGCCAAGTTCATGATCTTGGATGGTTATAAAGTTGAACCTGTGTAAAGCATCCAACCTGCCTATCGTGGCTGCTAAATGTGATTCCCTACAGAGAAAACAATGCTATGAGGCCTGTCTAGATATGTCACCTGTCGACAGGTGTTCTCGATACACGTGTTTAAATGATAAATGAGCAAAGAAAATAGGGTTTGCCCAGGATTCTGAGACCTTCGGATTGCTAGACCAGTGCTTTACCAACTGAGCACCGGTCTAGTTATCTGGAGGTCTCTGGTTCGAATCCTGGGAAAACCCTATTTTCTTTGCTAATTTTTCATTTATATTATATATTTCTGGTCAGTTTTCCTCTGATGTTTGAATTTTGTTTAATTATTTGCACCCAGTTCACCCAGTGGAGCATCCACAAAGTCGGCAAAAAGCTGCGAGACCTGAACATCCACGATGGGGCGACGGGGCCCTTCGTAGTGTCCGGCTTCGGAGGGTACAGGCAGCAGCAGAACCCCAGAGGGAAGCTGTTTGCGTTCGATACCAGCGGCCAGTACGTGCTGACGTGTGCTCCACACGGTGGAGTGGTCTACAAGGTAATGAATGGGCTGGGATGTTGATGAGGATGATGATGATGATGTTGATGATGATGGGTGATGGTGCTGATTATGATGATGATGACTTTGGTGATGCTTACGATGACGATGATAATGGGTATGATGATGGCGATGGCGATGGCTATGGCGATGGTGGTAGTAATGGGAATGATGATAGTGGCGGTGGTGGTGGTAAATTGATAGATGATGATGATCTTGATGGATGTGGTAATAGTGCTGATTATGATGATGATGATGACGACTTTGGTGATGCTGACGATGACGATGATGATGGGTATGATGATGATGATGGGTATGATGATTGCGATGGCTATGACGATGGTGGTAGTGATGGGAATGATGATGATGGTGGTGGTGGTAAATTGATAGATTACAATAATACTTCACATTTTCTGATATAATGCAAGGTTTTTATTAAGTGTAATTTAAACAGCGCTTCTATTAATGAAACCCTAGTAGCTTACTGTATAAGCTGTTAATTTCGCGAGGGTTTTATTTTCGCGAATTTCGCGAATCACTACCAAAGCGCGAAATTAACAACACGCGAATATATTGGCATGAACTCATGTCAACTTTTGCCACGATGAAATAAGAACGCAATTATTACCGAACGCTGTATTTTGCGCTATACCCCCCAGCCACGGAGACAGTACTGTAGTTCAACACTAATATCACGTGCATGTGCTTATCAACCGATATAAAAAGAAGGATGTGGCATAAACTCAACATGGCGCCAAATTTACTTTGTAAACTCCTGCTGGTAGTACTACAAGCGCGTACCATGTCCGTATATATTTTACCAATCCATTGATACTATAGATCGGTGCATCACACCATGTGATCACTAGTATCCACCGATTTAAAAATAAAAGGAATCAACATAAACTCAAGATGGCGGCATATTCACGTCATACTCGCGCCTGTCTTGTCCATTTGTAGTTCACAAATATGCTATGAATGTAACATCCAATGAGACTATATATCGGTGCATAAACACGAGCACGTATTCATCGCGCGCTTTCTCCGTGCGCTCTAATATCAATACTCATTGACTTTCGTGCTTGAATCAATCTCCCATATGTTTGCATGTTCCCGTCAGCGGCACGCCGCCCTGCGATGCTTTCTACATGGTCTATGGCAGTAGCTACAGATACAGAGCGCAATACAGACAATGCGTAACCATAGACTTGTACAGTATTCAGCTCTATATGCGAAACTCATTATTATTTATTAGTACGAGAATCACCATTCACGGGACAATGCTTCTAGTTACTATAAAGCTTATAAATCATATTTTGACCGATACTGAGGTAAAATTTGTGTACATTTTAACAATATTTCCGTAGAAATTACATTATGTTATGTCGCCGTTATGATAGAATACACATTTGTTCATTTATTAAAAGGATTTTCTCGTGCAAAGTACACATCATTTTTGTCATATTCTAATTTCTGTGCGATGCTATTTTCTCACAGGGCTGGCAGATCGCGAAATTAACAACTCGCGAAAATGTCTGAGACCCCCTCATTCGCGAAAATATCTGTACGCGAAAATATTGGCGTATACAGTAGTTTTATGCTATTAAAAATGTATTATCGATCACTGAGCACAATACAACTGGTGCGTTGCAACAAGTAGGTTTTCTAAAATATGAGAATGGTTTTCTTGGCTAGCCTTTCATTCTCATGAAGTTAACCCAAGTATGGCAACTAAAGCACCACTTGGCCCTGTCATTAATTTAATAACATGAATATGGGCCTTGATGGATGATGTCTTCAGTGTACATTTGTGACCGGCTATAGCAAAACCCGGCACTTGTCAGTAATTCAAGTTTTGAAGAAATGGGCATTTTAAGCTCACACAATGTGTGCAAAAGGCCTAGTTAGGACAAAGCATCACATGAAAGCTTGTGATGAGGCCTTTGTAATGGTAAGAAAATGTACATTTTGATTGTTACTGTCAAGTGCCGGGTTTTGCTATAGCCGGTCACATTTTATAGCAACAAAAAAGAAATTCCCTGAGATAATTGCATCAAATCTTTCCATTCTTACAGCTGCATAAAGACCTGGGAATGATACGCACACTGACCATCCTCGGACATCGTACACCAGTTGTCAGTGTTGATTGGTGCACATCGCTTAACACCGGTGTATGCCTGAGTGGATCAATGGATGGACGGGTTCAAGTTACAACACTGCTCAGCCAGTAGGGTGTTCCTCTCGCATTAACACTGGTGTCGATTGGTGCACATCTCTTAACACCCGTGTGTATGTTTGAGTGGATCAATGGATAGACGCGTTCAAGTTACAACACTGCTCAGCCAGTAGGGTGTTCATTTGCATTAACCCCAATGTCGATGGTTTACATTACTTAACACCAGACTTGTATTTGAGTGGATCAATGGATGGACGGGGTCAAGTCATAACACTGCTGCATTAACACCAGTGTCTATTGTCGCACCTCACTTAACACCGGTGTATGTTTGAGTGGAACAATGGATGTACAGGTTCAAGTTAAAACACCGCTCATCAAATAATGTGTTCCTTTTCATTAACACCAGTGTTGATTGGTGCACATCACTTAACACTGGTGTACACCTGGGTGGATCAATGGATGGATGGGTTTAAGTTACAACGCTGCTGAGCCTGTAGGGTGTACTTGATGCGATAATCCCTTTGGCAGCTCATACAGGACGCTATACTGGGATGTACTTTTGTATTAACACCAGTGTTAATGCTTGGGTAACAAATTGGGGAAAAACATATAATGTACCAGTGTTGAATGGTTTACAAAGTTACAGCACTGCTTAGCTAGATGCATTTATTTGTGCTTGCACCAGTTTCAATTGGTGTACATCACCAATCCATTGTTTTCCTGAGAGGATCAATGGATGAATGGTAAAATATTAACAGCATTGTTTTTACACCAGTGTTGATTAGTGTAAAAGTAACAACACCGATCAGCCAGTAGGCATTCAATAGTATTTAGCCTACGTATTGTGGTTGGGAAAGAGAAATGTGCGGAGTCACTTGTTATTACTTCAGAGATAATCATGTAAAGTTTCAGAGTCTTGCAGAAACCCAATTTAGCACCTTTAAAATAAAATTGATAAATATTCCCCTTCTCACCCTCACCAGACGACATAAAGGTTTTTTTTATTTTTTGTAAAGTATCGTTTTTTATAAATTATGTGCACATGTAAATGGAAATAACATGTGAATGTATTTAATTTGTGAACATAAGTGAAGAATAATCAATATGGTTAATTACATGTATAATCAGTCACATTTTATGTAAAACATGTAGTTATGGAAATTTGGAATTTCAAATGCTGTATTGATGGTTTTCTAGAGATGAATAATAGTAATTACATTTTTTTTTAAAGCATAAACCTTATATTTCTGATGATAATTCTTGCATCTAGGTCTTATGGCAGATAAGAGTCTAGTTCTGTTTAGTTAAGAGATTAGTTCTGTTTAGTTAAATACAAAATGTAGTGCTAGAAATTACATATTTTCCCTTGTGACCTGATGTGTATTAAAGGGATCTAGTAACTTTGTTGACATGTGCAAAAAGTGATGAATGGTTGATGCAATGTATATTGTTGTTATCTCATATGTCCACAGGGTATTGTGTGAAAATTTCAAGTCAAATGGACATTGTATGGCCAAGTAATGAGCGAAAACGCAAAGTGATATTCAGTAACTATGCACTCACTTTGTACACGGAAGAAAAACTTGCCCGGAGTTTTTCTTTTCTGAATACTTCAATCATACATATCTTTGTAACGAAAGGGAAATTTGAAAAACCGAAACCTGTCCCGTGATTTTATTGTTAATACGAATACAACAAGGTATAAGGGAACCGCTAGAATTAAAATTTTATTTTGAGGATTTGGACAATGTTACTAAATCCCTTTAAAGTAAAATCAAGTATTTTCAATTCTTGTGGACCAAAACAAAGAAAACCAGAACAATTTGTTTTACAGTGTATTTGGATGCCCAATTGGGCAATTAATATTTAGAATCAGTGACAAATGAAGAGTTTATCATTATACAAAAACCGATTTAACTTCTTTTTTTGTGTGTAATTTTTCAGATTAAGACACCATTATAGAATGCAAAATATTATTTTAGATTATGCATATCAAGGTATAATTTTAAAGTTGTGATTAAAAGTATCACACATTTTATTATTATTTTCATTGTTTTTCAGAAAATTTAATCACAATTATGCGCAAACGTAATCACATGATTGGAATTGGTAAAGATGGTTTTATCGGTTTTGGCATTTAAAACCATACAGCTCACATTTATAATTAGAAGCTGTTAATATGTAAAGTATGTGTTCATTATTTAAGACGTCCAAGTCTGAAAGAGCATTCCATGTTATATTTTATATCCTGAATACAAACCATTTGTGACCGGCTATAGCAAAACCCGGCACAATGTGTGTAAAAGACCTATGATTGTAAAATTGAAACAATCATATCTTCGCCAATTATTGACCAATTAGTTAGAACAATAGATCAAATGCAAGCGTGTGATGAGGCCTTTGTAATGGTATGAAAATCTACATTTTGATTTTTTTCTGACAAGTGCCAGGTTTTGCTATAGCCGGTCAAATTGATAAAGTTATGACTTTATCCAGATAATTTTATTGTAGGTATTGCATTAGCTGATACTAGGAAAATATTCCAAGCATCTTTTTTTTGACAATTTATTCTTGCCAAACTATTCCCAATATGTATCTAGTTGATGTAACCTGTATATCTATATGATTTAAAACATTGATGTGCTAGGAAAGCAAAGTGTAGAATCTAGATCAGAATTATGCAATATAGCAAAGGAACTCAGAGAAATTGTATTAAAATAATACCGAGTTCGTTTGACATACCAGAATTTGCAATGAATATTAAATGGGTTGTCCATACTCTAAAAGACACCAGTCTTTTCTTTTCTGTTTAATTGCTGAAAGGAGCAATATGTTGTTGAAAAGAATGATTGACTGGTGGTGTTTCGGTCTTGTATGAATGGTTGTTCAAATGCAATATGAGCCCTGCTTTAGCTGTCATTAATATTTAGTTTCTGTGCTTGTTACTTAAGAAATCAGTAATTCAAGTTTAAAACATTCAGGACTCGTCCCAAAAATACTTCTGCCGGGGTCCAAGTTCTATAGTCTTCAAAAGGATCGATATAATGACTTTGAAAGTGTCATTTATGTTCATTGTAGAGAGTACCATTTCTGATGTCCATCATATCACTGTAAATGATTGCCAAGAACAATGGACAATTCAAATTTCCGCCATGGGATATTGATGAGAATGATGATGATGAGGATGATGATGATCTTGATGGATGTGGTAATGGATGTGGTAATGCAGCGTCATGGTTCAAGCCGTCATGGAATATCATGGAGGCCAATATAGGGCATCTACCAATCAAGTTTGGTTACAAACAGATGCAGGGTGGGCTCGACAAGAAATTGGTCAATAGATTAATCGTGAATCTTTATGTTACGAGGAGGTCCAAGCGAAAGGCCCCTTTTCTAGGGACTATTAATGATAACACATTGTTCCTACAAACTCCTTGAAAGTGAAAAATGAAAGAAGATAGCGAAGGAAAAGTAAAATTATTGACTGTCGTCCCGAAACATGTGAGCCCCGTTCTCTATATTGAGAGTAGAGGCACTGTACTCTGCTCCTATCACCATCACAAACACAATCACTACTTCATGCTGTCAAGTCAAGTCAGAGAACAAATATCATGCTACATTTTATGATTTGTGTAAAGTGACAGTTACTGTACACTGTTTATTCATACAATAATTATACAATAAACCAGTAATAAACCATAGAGACTATTCCATTAAAGTGATCCATTAACTTCTAAGATATTTCCAAAAGGGATATTTGAGACTTCAATCATGTACCAGTATCATTGACAAGTTCTTCTGAATGATAAGTGATATTTTCATAGAAAAAAAAACAATGTTTACCAAATGAAAAAGTGAAAATTGATTTTCCCCCGACCGTTTGCATGAAGTATCCACAATTTGGATACTATGAAAGATTTGGGGTACTTTTGATTACGATCATAAAGCGTTCCAGAATGCTTTTCAGTTCAATTTTAAATATCTCCATAATTAGGAAGACATATGAAAAACCCAAACCCACGTCATTCTTCTATTACTATAAAGCCAAACAGCAAGGTACAAGAGAAGTGTGCAAACTCCAAGTGATTTTTTTTGGTTGAATTTGACAAAGTTAATGGATCACTTTAAAAATATATGTTGGTGAACTAGTCTTATTACATGTGTGGTACCTGAATGTAAAGAGACTACTTTATTGAAGACATTATCCAATAAATCCATATAATTATTATGTACATGTATAATACATTGAGAAACCTCTCTTATACTAATAGTGAATTTGATCAAAATTACAATTATTTACACTATGTACAAATTGCATTTTTAGGCATTGCCTTTAGTTTATATCACAATATCATAATTTAAATCAAGAAATCGACATGGACATCATGTGCATTGACGGATTTTTGGCAGTACATGTAGTTATACTTTAACAACATTGCTCAGAGCAATATAACCTCTGATTAGAAGAGAAGTTATTACTTATTAAACTCATAGCCCCAAAATAACAAACTAATGCCCTGCAATTTTTTTGACTATTCTCAACTCTTGTCAAATATTCGTCACCAAAGGGGAGAGTTGGAGATAAGCCCCTTCATCCCATAACAACTCGACTGCAACGCTGCTCCCCCCCCCCCCCCCAACCCTCGGCTACGCCACAGATTATTATCGGAATTATGAACCTTTGGAATAACGAACCTTATGATTAATGCAACAAATATTCAGATAAACAAACCCTTTTTAAATTTTCGGATTAACAAACCCCTTCGGAATAACGAGCCACAATAACGAGTGTCACATATCTTAAAGATAGAGTCCTTCTTTTGCAGGCATCTTCAGGTTCTCGAACACATTCCATAAACCACAAGGATATACTATTTAACTCAAGTTGGTGACATTTTTAAGTACCCTGTGATAAAGAGTTCAAATGATGCAAGAAAAAAAACCATCGCTTTCCATGGATTATTTTGTATCCTTTTGCCAAGATAAATATCAACCTCTTACATCACAATTCCAATCGAATCACTTTGTGCTTAACCAATAGACATTTAATATTTGATTCGTGAACATAAAGAACAAACATTCAATGAAGGATTTGCTGATGCCAGACTCATTAAACGGTCCCAGCGACCGTTTATTATTTCAAGCTCTAAAAAGCAATATAATTCCATTAAACGATATGTCCCAAGTTCTAATCTCAAGTTCTCAGACTAGCTCTTAAATGTTATTTCCTTTCATAATAAGACAACAATCTCACAACTTTTGAATTTTGGCTTACAAAAGGTGCACAGTATCTTTAAGGTCACATGTCATACACAAAATTACAAAAAAAATCAATTTCTTATTCATTTGTGTGTATACCGGTAAATGCATTGCAATTGTCAAATGACATACAGTATCATATATGTATGTGTAGTACAATTAATGAACACAATTATCTAATAAATCTCTGAGAAAATCGACACAAAACCAACTGTACAAACTAGTCTTTGTACATGAAGAGTGCTGATCAATAAATATCTCAAGGTATAAGTATAATCAAGAGTAATAATGCCTGGACGACTGACATCAAATATATATTAAGTACTACCATACAACACGCAAATATAAATCAATCACACTAAAAGGTACCGTAGTAAAAAATTCAGTGCATATCTTAGATTTTGAATAAGAGAATAAGAATACAAATTGCACACAATAAAATTGATTTAATCTTTCACACCGGTAAAGGTTTTTGAAGATGGAATGATATTGGAATACCATAATAATTCTTACTGAAATTGAAAGTGCACATAGTGGCACTTATATTAATCAATGCAGGTTTGACCCTGATGGTCTCACTTCAAATTCAGAGCATAATAAATGATTGTTCCCAAATTAAAAAGATATCCCCAATTTGCAGCATTTCAAGAATAATGGCAAATTAGACCCCCTTTCTAAAACAAACAAAAACGGTACAAATGGGCCGATTAGTAATAATAATAAAACAATAAATAGCCCAAATTGTTTGCATTTCAAGTAAACATTTTTAGTTAAAAAAAAACTTCATAAAGATTTAAAATTAAAGTACAGGGTCATTCCATGTCAAATCACCCAATGGATTTCATCGTACCCCCTTCAAATTTGTTAATATTTGGTATGTATGATATTTCAACCTTTCAAAGCGCAAATATTTAAATTTTATCTCAATCCGCCCAACAGTTTTGGCGCTATGGGCGATTCTTTGGGGGTAGTTTTGTCAAAAATGGGCGTGGGCACCGTTTTTCAAATCGCCATTGTCCGTTAACTGTTGGGTCAATTTATTTTTTAATGTTGTCATTGGACTGGAGATGTTATATGCAATCCATTTATGCCATTTGTTTTCATGCATGAGCGAGTTTGGATACGATAACCTTTGACCTTAGGCTTCAACCTTCCGTTTTACCTCGTAGATCAAATAATTTTGAGAATTTTTTTGGCTTAAATCTTGGCTTGATATAATATCTACAACATATGAAAGAATTGGAGATGTATTATTTCTTGTTTTTTCTACAGCCTTGTTTTAAGTTTGCAAATTTCATGTAAAATTGAATTATTTTAGACCTACACCCATGTCCAAGAATTCTATAGGGGTGTATTGTATGAAAAAGACCTTTTCAAAGTCAGGATTAGAGCCTATTCACACTCTGGCTCACCACTGTTAGATAGACCTGCTAATCCCCATACAATAGCAATCCAGACAAATGACATTCTAATGATACCACATGTTTCCAACCTGACAATGGCCCTGTTGCAGAAAGAGATAAATCAATTGTGAGTCAGATCAAATGTTCTAAATGCACAAATCTGATTGGTTGAAACGCAGAAAATGTCTCTCTCTGCAACAGGGCCTAGGTGGAGATGTTTTCTTGAATAAAATCTTTCAAGTTCAAATTATTGCAAACTTGTACATCAATTATGAAAGCAAATATCTTCAGGTATCCCTTTTCAATTAATTTAATGTTTCTATGCAACAGAAATTCATGCAATATAGTAACATGATTTGCAATTGTAATCATTCAACCCTGATTATTTGCAACTAAACCAAACACAAAAACAATGCTGTTTGATATTCCACTCATTTTGATTTTTAATGGCACTTGTTTTTAAATGCATTAATTGCAATAAAAAAACAGTGCAATTTGAAATTTCACAAACCATAAATAATGCATTAAGCAAATGTGATGATTCACAGAAATGGACAGGCATGCGCAAGTTCTTGTGACTTTTGAAATTACGTCATTTGTCTTTAATCTAAGCTCTTTCATAGCATGAAGAGATAAATTGTATCTCTGATTTTCACACATAGTGTACAAAACAACTGTAGAAATATTGTGGTAAGATGAAATCTTAAACAATCATTGGTTATAAAATTATGAGCAGTTGTCTAGAGGGTAGTTACTGTTTGTGTTTGGTATAGTTGGAAAGAATCAGGTTTGAATTTGTACAGATTGCAAATCATGTTAATATTGCATGAATTTCTGATGCATAGAAACATAAAATTCATTGAAAAGAGATACCTGTAGATATTTGCTTTCATAATTGATGCACAAGTTTGCAATTTGAACTTGAACTTGAAAGATTTTATTCAAGAAAAGATCTCCACCTAGGCCCTGTTGCAGAGTGAGACATTTTCTGCATTTCAACCAATCAGATGTGTGCATTTAGAACATTTGATCTGACTCACAATTGATTTATCTCTTTCTGCAACAGGGCCATTGTCAGGTTGGAAACATGTGGTATCATTAGAATGTCATTTGTCTGGATTGCTATTGTATGGGGATTAGCAGGTCTATTTAACAGTGGTGAGCCAGAGTGTGAATAGGCTCTAATCCTGACTTTGAAAAGGTCTTTTTCATACAATACACCCCTATAGAATTCTTGGACATGGGTGTAGGTCTAAAATAATTCAATTTTACATGAAATTTGCAAACTTAAAACAAGGCTGTAGAAAAAACAAGAAATAATACATCTCCAATTCTTTCATATGTTGTAGATATTATATCAAGCCAAGATTTAAGCCAAAAAAATTCTCAAGATTATTTGATCCACGAGGTGAAACGGAAGGTCGAAGCCTAAGGTCAAAGGTTATCGTATCCAAACTCGCTCTTGCATGAAAACAAATGGCATAAATGGATTGCATATAACATCCCCAGTCCAATGACACCATTAAAAAATAAATTGACCCAACGGTTAACGGACAATGGCGATTTGAAAAACGGTGCCCATGCCCATTTTTGACAAAACTACCCCCGAAGAATCGACCATAGCGCCAAAACCGTTGGGCGGATTGGGCTAAAACTTAAATCTTTGCGCTTTGAAAGGTCGAAATATCATACATACCAAATATTAGCAAATTTGAAGGGGGTACGATGAAAATTTTCACTTTTTTTGGGTGATTTGACATGGAATGACCCTACACTAAAAAAATTAATCTTGTGGCCTTCACTAGTTTCACATTTGAAGAAACATCATAAAAAATAAACCCTTTCATCTAATATCCGAAATGGCAATGTTCGAGAACACATAAAATGACCCCATTTCTTGCAGAGGATCATGCTCACACCGCTAATAAGAAGTGAGACCAGAGGGCAAAACTACAACATAAATGCAAACGAGTTACTTTCTACACATGTGAAGATTTCTTTGCATAAATGCTGTATTTGTAGTAGGGACATTTATTTAGGATATTATCATCTGTTATTACGAGAGACGCATCATTTTGAATAGAAATAGTACTTACTTACATGAAGGTAGATTTCTGAATGCCCCAGAAATTTGTAAAAATGGAGATACCTTTATGCTCAAATAGGTGTATACACAGAGCTACTAACAAAGAATATTTCATAAATCCGGTTTCCACACTATTTGCTTTTTTGTTGTTGCTTGAAGCCCAGTTGGACAAGTAAACCCAAATTAATTTAATTTGTTAACTGTCAAAATGTCCCGCTCTTCATTGATTAATAGAGTCAAAGATAAAAGAGCTACCAAGCTCGCTTAAATGCTGACTTTCTAATAGGGATATAGAATATGGTAGACCTTTATTTTATTTAGGGAATGTATCTTGATGGCTTGACATCTTTTAAGTACAGAATGCAGCCAGCTCTATTTAAAGGTTGTTTGGATAAGTAAATCAGACACGTGGACGCGTGGTGCCATCCTTGCGCCATCCTCGGTGCGATCCCTCTCTCGGCCCTGTGGCCGAGAGCACGACCATGACCCAGGACCAGCCCTAGTTCCACTGATCTCTAGATATGCTTGTCAAATCCTGTACGGTTGAATGAGTAAGGGCGGTATGTGTGCTCTGCTACGTTCTGTTGATTTGTACGTTGTTCTAGCATATTGACATCGATGAGTTAGAGCCAATAATGCTAATTACCATGGTAATTGTCGCTGGTCCGTTATCGGGCCCTTGACGCCTGGTCTCCGCAGGCAATAGGTGAAAGATAACCAACAAGATTAGTAAATTCTTCCTGAAGTGCAATTCCAATTAGTTGTCTTTTTTTTTAACGAGTTGTA
Organism: Echinarachnius parma; assembly: GCA_037951105.1. Classification (NCBI taxonomy): domain Eukaryota; kingdom Metazoa; phylum Echinodermata; class Echinoidea; order Clypeasteroida; family Echinarachniidae; genus Echinarachnius; species Echinarachnius parma. Next base: position 233,291 of record JBAMJV010000351.1, read on the forward strand.
TACAAGAACTCTATTAAGAATGGCCCGTATGGAGACTTCACAAGAAGAGCAATGAGAAGAGACGTGTGCTGGTGATGAGGACCTGCTCATGAGCAGAATCAAAAGAAGAAGAAGAAGATAGAGATCTCCAGGATTTTCAACGTCACTGCATGGGGGCAGGCTCAAGGTCAAAAGCTTGAAAATCTCACTTTCAAAGTCAGGTGACAAATTCTTACGTCACATGACATATTTAAGCCTCGTGTCACATGACTAGTACAAAGCAAATTACAATGCGTGACAAGTTAAGAGGCTTGAGTCAAGTGACTGGTGAAAGGTCATCATTACCTCACATGAATTGTACAAGGCCTTGGCACATAACAGGGTGTAAAGGCCGTGTAAAGGCCGTGTAAAGCCTTATGTCACATGACTGGTACAAAGACTTACATGTATGTCACATGACAAGTACAAAGCTTTATGTCACATGACTGCATGGTTCAAAGTCTTGTCACATGACTGGTGCATAGTCTCTGTTGATCAGGTGATGGGTGCACTGACAGTTTTTTTTTATCAATCCAATTGGTCACATGACTGCGCACATGGAGCTGCGTGTATGCGTTGACATGGGTCTTGGTGCTGGCTCCGTCTTGGACTTGATAACCTCTGCTTTGACCACCCGCTGGACGGAGAGAATTGTGTATGGTCAAGGAAAAGAAATGTCAAATTGAACTCATTATTACTTTAATATCCGGTGGTGCATTGTATATAACTTTGCAAATCTCTAAGGAAATCAACATGGAACATTATGTTATCTCGACAGGAAAATCTTGAGAAAATGGCAACAATGCTAATAATATGTATCCATCTAGACAGGGGTACCACCGCCCCAAAATAATATTCTTATACATGAAAGGTAACATCTTAAGAATTCCATTCCATCAACAAGTTCACCAAAATATGTTACCAGAAAAAAGATATATAATCGGAAAACGCATCACCATTCTAAAGCACGGTCTGAATGTATGAGACTAAATGCGTGCGGAGTGAACGAATCGGCCGGGATTCCATTGTCTCCAAACGTACGCGTGAATATCATTGGCGCACTCGCAAACCAGGAACCAGGAAATAGCAGTGGTTCCGTAAGTGATGGAAATGAATTTCTTTGTTTATGAATTACATAAACCTTTGCAATATGTTGTGTATCTATTTGATATCACAAAACGGTACCAAAACATACGAGTATGTGTTGTTCTTTGCCTGGTGGTCCCCTTTAACTTTTACTTTTAACTAGCCAGGCGGGCTAGTTAGCTTTGATCTTGGGTAGCCCGCCAACATTTTTTGTGGAGGTTCGAGTGAGGCATATTTGCTGTCATCAATGTAATTTGATTTCTAAAGGCATGAAACTTGTTTGATTTTGACAATGAATACAGGAATGCAAGTAGTAAAGACAATCCCACAGACAGTATGCACTATTATACAGTTTTTAACTGGCGGAGGGAAAAGCACGGAATGTTCCACTCCGAGGGATTTTAAATGCTATTGAGGGAAGAGTAAATAAGTCCAGAGACGTAGTCGAGGGACTTATTTTCTTCACGAAATAGCATTTTAAATCCCGAGGGGAACATTCCATGATTTTCCCCGACAGCAAAGTTAACAACTGTTTTATCATCTGACTAAATCCAGGGGCTTAAATATATACATTCATGCATACGCATTGAAACTGAACTCAGTAAAAAACAACATACATTTGGTTCTCATTGTGACGTCATAATACAATCTCTTCTGCAGCGTGCGACATGCGGTTAACATTGCTTTTTGCATGTAACAGTTAAAAATGTTACGTGGGAGCTGATGCACTGTATTTTACTAAGTCAGGTGATAATTCATAATGTTTATATCCCTAAGTTGATTTCTTATCCTTCAGGTTTGTGTCAGGTTTATAATAGCTTCTGACCATCACAAGCACTGAAAGCTACCGTATTTCCATATAGAAGAACTTGCAAACAGGGGGGAGCGGTTTATACACAGAGATAAAGAAAGATATTTCTTGAAAATTCCACATATATGGCTTTAATATAAGTTGATGTGAGGTAAAAAGCTTGATGCTTTTCTGTTATGAATTGTGCTCCAATCTGAAACAAGTAGGTGATTTGTGTTGTTTTGTGTACTAAACGTTTACGAAAGTTAGGGGGGAAAGCATGATAGTTTGATTATGTTGCAATGTTTCCCAGCACAGTTTTATCATAGAAATTTTGTTTTCCCCTTCAATGGCAACCCAAAGTTGGGGGTGCGGTTAATATACCAGTGCGGTTTATACACCGGCAAATACAGTGAGGGGTTTTCGGGGACAAACGACCAGCTCTAGTGCTTTCTAATGCTCAGCTGGTAGAGCGCCGGTCTAGCAATCTTGAGGTCTCGGGGTTTTTTTAATTTCATTTATTTCCACAAATCCCAGAGAAACACTATTTTCTTTGCTCATTTTCACATATACTCCGAACTTATAATTTACAATATCACTGAGATGTAAAAGGATACACTATTGTTTTCTATTTCAGTTTTGGAGAGCTTGATTCCCAGGATGTCGGCAGCTACCCTCTGGAAACATAGATTTACCTGCAATGAAGAAGAAAAAAACATAAAAACTAGTTAACAATGTCAGTATCCATGCTTTGACAAAGTATACCTTCCCATTTTGTATTTGTTTTATCAAATAATAACAGTGAAACCTCATTATAATGAGCACATTTGTCCCACTGAATTTACCTCCTTATATCATATATCATGTTTTATCAGGGCTTAAAAATAATCAGATACATAGAACTGGAACTGAGTAATAACATGGATATATCAGGTAGCGTGTTTTAACAGACCTTATTATAAAGAGGTTCCACTGTATTGTGTTCATGGTTATTACTTATTTAGAACCTATCACAAAACATGGCATTTATGTACATGTATTGGAAGAGTGAAACATAATGCATTGAAGCAACAAATTTACTTTAAATTTGTTTCAACTAGCCAAAATACTAAACTTGGACATAGAATATCAAAGTGAGATATCACAGTTTTCAATTGCCATAGGTAATGGTTCTAAACAATGTCAGGCAATCAAAACACTATAGACAAAGCATTCATTAAAGGGACAGGTCCACTTTTACAAAACGTCTGAACAGCTTTCAGTTGACGGATGGGGATCAATGTAACACGCAAAAAAAAAATCAGAGCGAACAGCCCTCTAATTTGGATTCTACGAATGAAAAACGAATGCGTCCCTCCATTTAAACTATATATCGGTCAATAAAGGAGTTCAACTGATTTAGCATAATATTACAACAATATAGTACTAATTCTCGTAAAGGTATTGTGAAGCCGACATTTGTTAACGTATGTCACGGAAAAAGATCACAAAAAGAAAGAATATATAATTACATGTAGTCAGTTTAAGCGATGTTTGGGTATTTTGCTTGGTAAACGCTCACACATTAGTACTTATGCGCGAGTCACGTAGGGGTCATGCATACCGATCTGGCACTCCGTGAAATCTATGTACAAACTTACTCACCGGCCGAAAATACGTATGTACCTAATTAACCGACGTCCCTCAGTTTATTCAGTTTTAGGTCTATAACTCCACGAAAAAGAGATTTCAAGCCCTAATTTTTTCAGGCATGCTATTAAATGACATTTCCTTTCATATAAGACAATAACCTCGCAACTTTTGAATTTTGGCTTGCAAAAGTGGATCTCTCCCTTTAATTCATGGTCTTTTGATCAATCATCATAGCCAAGAAGGCTCAACTGCAATACTTTAATAGCGGTTCCACATAGGAAGGCAATCGACCAGTTCCAACCCACAATCAAGAGCCCCAAATCAAAGAGCACATTCTGATTTTAGAACTCTTTATCTATTTTTTTTATAAAGAACCAAACAAATGAAATACAATTATTTTGGAGCTCTACAGAGCATCCAAAATATCTCAACTTGTGAGATATCCTATACTGATGTATCCAGTGCCATAGCTACAGAAAATACAACAACATTAAAGAGGGGATTCTCTGATAATATAAAGAAATACATAGGGTGTGCCCCGGGGGGGGGGGGGGGGCACTCATGTATAATGTTAGACGTATGTGCCGCTTAAAAGAACCCCTTTTTCACACCCGATCGCAGCTCTAAAGATATCCGATTTTCAAAAATTGCCGCTCCATAGACCCCTGGAATGACTTGGCTAGGTAGTTGAGTAGCGCCAAGTCCATTATTCTTCTTCTAGTTCGGCTCCATAGACCCCCGGAAAGACTTGGCTATGTTTGAGTAGCGGCAAGTCCCGTTATTCTTCTTTCAGTTCGGCTCCTTGGACCACCATTTGAGCCTTTTTGAGGGTTTCCGTACGTCTTTGGTAGCTCCAAGTCTACATGTATGTATTTTGTAGTTTTAGTATGCTCCTTAGACCCCTTAACTCCCATTTCAAGTTTTTTGTAGCTCCAAAGACCCTATATTTTGTGCTTGTAGTCAGCTCTTCAGACCCCCATTTCAGAGTTCCGTGAGGCACACCCCCGTCAAAAAATAATTCGAGTGCCCCCCCCCCCCCCATCAGTCTGACCGCACTACGCCACTGGCTGCACCCATTCATGACCATTCATCATGCATATTTTCAGTATGACGGCCTCACTCACCGAGTCACCAGATTTGGCCGAGACAAAGTGGCCTGAGAAGCCATGCTCCTGCGAAAGCTTCTGGTGTTTCTCAACCTTCACCGTTCTCATGTGCTCCAAGTCAACTGGAAACAAAGCAAAAGTGAAAACAAATATTATATTCTAATTATTTCTCATCCATGCTAGCCTTCAAAACCACTGAAAGGGTCGATATAAAATTATACAGTAATGTTCATGTTACACAGTTCCAGACTAATGCCCGGCGCAGACAGAGCCGACTCGACCCGATCCGACTGGTTTCAATCATGCTAGAATCGGGCTCGATCGGTCGGAGCCGATTCATCGCGTTGAATCGGCCCCGACTGGCATCCGACTGTCACTCTCGACTAGCAAAATGTGTGTCGCGATGCACTGCAAACTGAGCCGATTCGAATGAAAACCAGTCGGATCGGGTCAAGTCGGCTCTGTCTGCAGAGGGCTTAACAGATACAACAATTTATTTTTTGTTTTGAATCTATAAAAACAATATCATACTAAACATATTAGAATTTATGTTGTGATATACAGATGTTATTAGTGTCAATAGTATGCCTTGCACAGAATTGTAAAAATCACCACAAACCCCTAATAAAGTGGCAGTTCTTCAATTTGTCTGATTTGGGTATTTCTACATTTCCAAAACAAAATCTCAGCTTTCCCGTGACATACATCACTTGAAAATGAGCAAAGAAAATAGGGTTTCCCTGGGATTCGAACCAGAGACCTCTGTATTGCTAGACCGGTGCTCTACCAACTGGGCTAGAAAAACCCTTGTGCTGGTTGTTCGTCCCTGAAACCCTTTTCAAAGCTCATGATGGTCAGAAGCTATTATAAAACCTGACACATACCCAAAGGATAATTGGAAATCAACTTGGGGATATGTGCAAGGGATATAACTAAAGTGATGCAGCTTTTTATATAAATTATTTAAAGCAAAGTAATTGACCAAAAACAAATAATACAAATGAAAATGAGCCACACAAAAAAAGAAGGGTTTTCCTGGGATTTGAATGCCAGACCTCCCGATTGCTGGCGGATCATGCGACAGAAAAAGCTTACTTTTATTGCCGACGAGAGCGACGTGGGGAAACTTGTCTGCGTCCTTGAAGACTTCTCTGACCTTCTGAAGCCAATCCTCAGCATTCTCAAAGCTGTTGTAGTTTGTGATGTCATACACTAACAGTACACCCTGATGGGGGAAATGAAAACGAAGTGTGAATATCTACTGCATTAAGCAGACTACTTAATTTTAAACAGATTCACAAATGAAATATTACCACCCCCCCCCCCACCCCCCCCCTCCCCCAATCTTCAGCATTCTCAAAGCTGTTGTAGTTTGTGATGTCACACACTAACAGTACACCCTGATGGGGGGAAGAAAACAAAACTAGAGTGAATATCCACTGCATTAAGCAGACTACTTAATTTCAAACAGATTCACAAATGGAATATTACCACCCCCCCCCCCCCCCCCCCTCCACCAATCTTCAGCATTCTCAAAGCTGTTGTAGTTTGTGATGTCATACACTAACAGTACACCCTGATGGGGGGAAGAAAACAAAACTAGAGTGAATATCTACTGCATTTAGCAGAATATTTAATTATAAATCAAATGAAAAACAAATGGAAAATAACCCCCCCCCCCCCAAACCCCCATCATTACATGTATAATTTTTTTTTTTTTTTTTTTTTTTTGGGGGGGGGGGGGGGGGATTTACAGCATTTAGCATCCTAATAAAAGGATGAATACCCCTTCATACGAGAATATGGAAGCCATTTCTATGCAAAAATGTAATTGCAAATCTTAAAATCCATGAGAAAGTCTTACATGTGCACCGTACAGGTAGTTTTCCAGCATCTTGCCTCCAATCGTCTGTCCTCCTATGTCCCACACCTGTAATGAGACGTGGGTGCTTTCTGCACATCAAAAAAAAAAAACACATAAGAATCAGACATAAATTCATGTTACATACTTCACAGTCATCTTCTCCCATTGGTGTCAATGTAAAGGAATACATTACCCCCAAACAAATTGATGCCTACTCTTGACAGGGCTCCACACTACCACTTGCCCGAGGCAAGTAAACGGTCTAGTTTGGTTGCCTGATTGGGCAACTAACTTTTCTGTGCAACTACAAGAGAAAAATGTATTTCCTTACAATGCAAATCTCATTTTTTCTGTTCTGAAAAGTACAAATTTGACAATATATTACTTGCCTGAATGGGCCAGCAGAGAAAAAAAGTTAGTGTGGAGGATTGCCTAGTCATGTATGTAATTCCGAACTATATTTTGAGAAAAAAGAATAAGCTTAATGCATGAAAGGTTCCTGGAGGTATAAGTTCTTCATAAAAATAATTTCTATTTACACATCTTAAATTCATCTGAAGCTGAACATTAAGTTTGAAGTAAGTGCTTTCTGCACGATATATATACTTTTATAGTTACTTGACAAAAAGGGGAAAACCTCATTTCACTCAGAACATTTGGATGCCAATTTAGATCCAGGAATAAGACAAAAATATCTATAACCAGTCATGAAAAGTAAACGCCCACTTGGATGGATTGCACACTTATGGGGTTTCATCATCATTACCATCTGTACAGAAGGATAGGTTTGTGTCTCGTTGGTTTTCCAGTCTTATAATTAAAGTGATTATTCATGAGTGTTATTTCTTTTAGAAGTATTTTAGTGTTGTTGTTTGTTAAAATTAAATCTACAAAATACAAAATTGATGACTACCCCACTGCCCCTGCAAACAATACATTTTTTTTTTTGTTGGGGGGGGGGGGGGTATCTATCAATTCATGCCAACTGAACAAAATAACTTTTTGTAGATCTATCCAATTAAGCCAGTGATAAATATTGACCTTATTTTTTCAATTCATACATTGATTAATTACAAAACTTCTAATTTGAAAATTAATTACAAAACTTCTAATTTGAAAATTAATTACAAAACTTCTAATTTGAAAATTAATTACAAAACTTCTAATTTGAAAATGTTTGGAATTCGACTCGTCACCTCCGATCGTTATTCGCTTGAGAAAGAAGTCGACACCAACAGTCTGCTGGTACTGTTTACCAAACTGCTCTTGTGAGTAGCGGGTCGCCAGAGAGGTCTGTGCAAAAGAAAAAGAAGGAAAGAAACGATTATGAATCAAATTTATTAGTACAGTACTTAGACAGTTGCCGCTTAATTGATTAGGCATTCGCAAGGTATTTTTTACCCTAACTGTGATCAGCGCTGTGCGTAGCACAGCGCTGTGACGATACGTCGCTCGAAATGTTGGGGGGATTTTGCGACGAGGTGATTTATCAACTTTAAATGTATTATTTATTAATTTTGTTTAGATCTAACCATGCATTATTCCCTCAACCTACCATACGTGAGATATAATTTGTTGAAAAAGAATGATAACTTACATCAAATTGATGATTGATTACGGTAGACCTTGTCATATTCCTTTGATCGCTGCAATGATGACCCCGAAAACTCGTCGGCAATGCATGCTGGGATAGGAGAAGTCACTTGAGTGACCTTACCAGTACCAATTGCCGACGAGTTTTCGGGGTCATCATTGCAGCGATCACAACGGAATATGACTAGGACTACCGTAATAAATCATCAATTTGAGGTAAGTTATCCTTCTTTTTAGTTTTTAGCCTCAGTCATTTCACCATTTGCAATATTGAAGCCCATGCATTTCATAATTTCGTAATCATGGTAAGTATGAACCCAGATATAGAATTAGAAAGTAGTAAAAAAAAACGTTTTAATAGTGTGTTTACCGTTATACCCACGGTAAACACACTACAGTATGCCAGGCAAGCCTGGATAGGTTATTTTTACCCCTGCTTTAAAAATGTGCACATATACTCAAATAAAGTGGTGAAAATTTTTGTAACGAATCATAAGAAATCTTTCGTCGAATCCTACCCCTTTTAACAGACCTGTGAACCCCTTTAAATGGTACCCCACTGCGACATCTGCGGATAATTCCGCATCAAGAAAACATTGGCTTGGCACTGCAAAGTTACATTTTCAGCCAGGTGCCGAAGGACTAAGAAATACAGTATTCAGGGTTTGAGTATTTCAAACCGCGTCAACAAATATACACTTTCTGCCTGAATATTGTAATTGTGTTGTGATACCTTTTATTAGTGCTGTAACCGATCATCTGATCGGCATACGATCCCGATCCGATCATGCCTGATCGGGATCGTTTCTGCCGATTTCCGATCATGCAGAAAAATCGGAAGATCGGCAACAAAAAAAAACAACATATTTTGGGAAAATAAATGAATACCATTTAGCAACATATCCATATGAATAAGCCCAAGGTAATCTTGTATGGGTATGCTTTCATTTCAAACTGATTACCTCTCCTTTTACAAAATTACTCGCGGCGACTCTGAAAGGTTACTAAGCTCAGTCCCATGTGATTACTTTGGCGTAACCTTTCAGAATCGCCGCGAGTAATTTTGTAAAAGGAGAGGTAATCAGTTTGAAATGAAAGCATACCCATACAAGATTACATTGGGCTTATTCATATGGATATATGTTGCTTTGGTATTCATTTAATTTTCCCAAAATATGTTTTTTGGGATCATTTTCCAAAGAAAAAAAAACGATTTATTTATTTTTTTATTTTTTATTTTTTAAAAATTTATTAATTTTTTTAAAAATCCGATCCGATCCGATCTCCGATCCGATTTCTATCATCGATAACATTTTGCCGATCCGATCATCAAGGTCAGTTACAGCACTACCTTTTATCTTGGCTTCTAGGATGGCAATATAAAAAAGACACTCTCCCCAAATTCATTCTTCTCAATCTCATATACCGTAAAACTCCGTGTATAAGACGCACTTTTTTTCCGTCGGAAAAATTTCAAAGTGGGGGGTGCGTCTTATACACAGGTATAGCAAAAAAAACAAAACAAAAAAAAACTTTTTTTTTTTGTTTTTTTTGGGGGGGACACCCTGTAGTCATGTTGAATGTGTATCATGGTTTAGTGCATGACAAGAGCTTGCTGTCAGTTGTAGCATTCAGCAAAATATACCTTTTTCTCACACAAAAAATATTGGTTACAGATGTAAAAATTGCAAGTTTATTGAGCAGTAATGCTGAATATTCATACATTCGTGAGCAGCAGTACTAATTAAATATGCAATTTTCTAACCAGTGGTTATAAATTTTGCTCATAATTAAAAATAGTTGTTAGTAAATTTAGAAAATTGCTTTATATTTAGTGAGTATTGGTGCTCATGAATATTCATGAATATGAATATGAATATTTATGAGCACCAGTGTTACTGCTCAATAAATGTGCAATTTGTGTACTATTTTTATGTGAGAAAATGATGTTGATGAATGCTACATTCAACATTAAGCTATTGGCATGCCCTAGACCAGTGGTATAAGCATTCCAACAGCACTTCAGGGACTTTAAAAAAAAATATACAGGGTGTCCAAAAAAAAAAAAAAAAAAAAAAAAAAAACATTTTTTTTTTTTTTTTTGCTGTGAAAGTTGGGGGTGCGTTTTATACACGAGTGCGTCTTATACACGGAGTTTTACGGTACTCAGTCATTGATATATTACTAACTAGTAATCAACCATCAATAACTTTCACACAGCCCAACCCAGTTAACCAAGTCAGACTCTGTTAACCGTCGGTGTCAGCTCAGCCCCACTGTCGGTGCATTATTAGTGTTTTGGTAGCGAATTTGAGTTTTGCAATTACAAAAAGAAGGATTTTTCCCGGTAATTTATGGTAGTTTAATTGTTATGAGCGGTACAGTATTATTTGTCTGTTTTTTTATTTTTGGTATTCTTAAAGACACCATAGAAGATTCTCCGAGTTGGTAAAAATACGACGTCTCTAATTGTCACTCTTATGTTCACGCTCGCACGGTGATGATGGTGTACGAAGTGAGTCAGTCATTTCGGCATGTTTCAGCAGGTTTATTTGTATCTCGTCACAGAACTACAGAAATAAGTTTAATAGATTAATTATATCTTATTTTAGATAATGTGTGAATGATGTGTTTTCGCAAAGGAAGATTATGGTGAAAAATATAGGCAAAAAGACGAGTTAGAATGTACACGTGAAAACAGGCTGAAGTTAGCCAAGATATTTCAATTCATTTTACGTGTGTTGCCAACACACATATTGTGTTGCCAATTCATGTTTAGATGATAAAGAATTTTGAAGGAACATTTCTATAAATACTCAAATAATGTCAGATTACAGACTATGGCTCATTTGAGAAGTTGACAATGGTGAATTTACAAGTGAGAAATTCTCTTCACGAAATTAGATGATTTTGTATTCAGAGTGATTGATTATGAACAGTTTCTGAAAGTTGCTCTTCATTAAAGTGGAATTTTGATGTTTATTTTTAGCACTGTCATGTGATTAATTTGAATAACTAGTGCATTTGGCTAATTGTGCTGCATGTAAAGATTTAAAGATGAAACTATGACATTAGCCCAGAATTTGAGGTTGTCTAAATTCTAAAAGGTACTTCCATTATTGGAATTAATATTTGGCTATAATTTTAGGATAAATAATCTCTAAGAAGAATGCTGTATTTTAGTAGAATTTGCATTTGAAATAAGTGCCTTGAGTCAAAGAAAACACAAAGTCTTAAATTCAGCTTCATATTTGATTAACCTTTGACATATGCATTACTGCTTTGCGTAAGGCGAATTATTGTCGCTCGATTTAAGCTAGGGGTTTTCCTATCAGTAACTGAAAGTGTAAAAGAACATGTCAGAGAATTTACTTAGTTTAAGTTGAATTTGATGGTACATTGAATATTGTGCAGGGATATTTGTGTTGTAGGTTAGACAAGTATTTAATATGCAATTTTGTCTGCTACACTTGGACAATATTTCCAGGATTGATTCAACTATTTCAGTTTGTCTATTTATTAATATTAAGTATTTTACTTTATGTAGTTCATTAGGCTGAAATATGGCTGTGATATTTAGGTTTTTAGTAAAAATTGATAAATATCAAGTTGAATAAATAGTAGAGATTGAACAATCGATTCCGAAGATAAAACTTGTTGAGTGACCGATTGATCATTTATCGATAGTATTCTTAGATGTAAAGTTTGTATCGATCAGATGAGTTAATCGATAAACAGTATAGGCTACATTATATATCGAACGAAGTCAATTTTGAATCGATCACAGGAATTAATTGTTTATAGATTGTTTTTAAGATTTACTTGCAAAAGAAAACAAATGCTAAATTTATTTGTCTTACTTCTGAATCGATTGTGTTTACAAGAAATTACAAAACAGGTCAGACGGAGAAGTGTACTTTTATAATCATTTATTAAGAATGAAAAAGCTTTATATTTGTATACCGATGAACGAAATAACTCAAAGTGTGTTATTTTCTGTGCATTACGTTTGTATTTACAGATCAAATAAAACACTGTTGGGAATTTCCACAAAGTTTACCAACAAGTGTTAAACTATCTCAATTCTAAACGGGACTCATCTCGGCTTGTTCCTTTTCCGATCCAATTTGTCTGCTTAAATTTTTAATTAGACTTCATTTATCATTCATTCTTGCATCAGCATTGACATTTAAACGTATAGAGCATACCTTTCCTGATGCACCGTCACCAACGATAACAATTTTTAACTGTTTCCCCTGGTCTTTCGCCTCGTCTTCTGAGTCGGACATGATGATAGATGACTGTTGTCTGCTCTTCACAAAGTCAATGTCAAAAAGTTGATGCTCGTGAGTCAAACGAACAGTAAAATGTCGAAAATGGGTGGCCCGTGGCAATCCTAGGTTTGACTAATTATTCTAGACACTTTGTCGAGGTTGAAACTGTTTTCCTTATCTTCTTCAGTTATGAATTTGACGAAGCAATGCCAATGACAACGACATGTCAATGTTAATGCTCCATTCATTTAAGTTTGTGCATGCATTGCAGTGTACGTAATGCATGTTATGCTATGGCAATTGTCAACAACGGTATTTCTGTACCCGTTCAATTAAGTACGCGTCCGATCCGTATCTAACGTACACAACCAACCCATCATCTCTCATCGATCTCGATCATCGGCATTTTCTGTGCTCTGTGTTGTGCTTCTTGAAGAGCGCCAGCTACAGGATTTTGTTATTCAGCTGCATCAACACAAAAAAGGCTGATGAGGTTGGCCCATATGCATGGCATAGAGTTTCTTTAGTATATAACTCATCTTGACCTTGAAGAGATAATCCCTATAGCAGCTCACTGGGGAAGCTAAACTGGGATGACTAGTGATGTGACGTCAATGGCCGACGTGAAAAGTGAGGGTATTTACAGTGTAGGTGAATGTCCATTATATACAATAAGAAATGGAGTGTTTAAGTGCAAGTAAAAACCAAGCTCTGATCTACAGCATCCTGGATCCCACCGGAGGCTGCATGCATCTAAGAGCTGGTAGGGCAGCCTTCTGGAAAGCAGTCACAGATGTTGAGTTGACTGCTATGCTTGGTAGTTGATTCCAGATTCGAATGGATCGTGGGTAGAAGGAGAATTTGTAGGGGTCTATTGTGGCTTGTGGTATTGAGTATTTGAGGTTGTGGTCGTTTCTCCCAAAGTACGAGGCTGGTACGATGAGGACTGGAGGTGAGATGCTGACAAGTGCATGGTGAATTTTGAACAGCACGGTAGTCTGTGCAAGGATCCGGCGTGTGTGCAGGAGGTCCCAATCAAGTGCAGTTACAAGTGCAGAGGCTGATGTGCTCCTCCTGTAGTCTTGATGCACAAAGCGGGCTGCTGCTCTCTCATATTTATATTAATTTTACTTCAATGGGTTTGCCCCATCGGTTTGGCCCATAGTTTTATATCGATGGCTCTATGCCCCCCCCCCCCCCCCACAACAAATATAATACAGTATGTATATTTATGCTTGTTCTAAAATATTGGACAATACATTTTGGCAAAGATATGATTGTCTCAGTTTTACTGATACATGTAAGTGTCCTTTATTAGTGTTTTTGGATACGTTATGTGAACTTATAATGCCCATTTCTTCAAAACATGAATTACCGACAAGTGCAGGCCGTAGGGATTTGCTATTTATTATATCCAGTCACAATTATTGTTAGTGTGTTCCTATAGCTCTAAAAGCGGCCGTTTGTAACTATGCAATTATTACAAAAACATGCATTCCCTCAACGGCCCCCAATACCCCTAAAACAGCAAAACCCCTAAAAAACAATATACATTATAACTAGATTGTGCTTATTTACGACACTGCACATGGGTGAAATTAGAATTCACCCTAAGCCTTTGTCTAAAACATTTCTGAGTAACCAGGATTTCAGTTCGGGGGGTGGGGGGGGGGGGGGGGGGGGGGGGGGTGGGTGGGGGGGGGGGGGGAAATTTACCAAAACGGGACTGAGACCGAACGTGGCTAATAGACCGGCAGCCCAGAGGTCTTTTGTCCATCGAAAAGCGTACTGATTGTTGAACGTATGAATATTTAGAGGAGAATGTAACAAATCCAAAAATATGAGTCTCCCGGGGTGTACCCGTGGATAAAGGGGTCCTTTGCGCCTCCAAAGTTTGACCCCTGGGGATTGTCCGATGCTTCTATTTGTTTGGGAATGTACCGTGTTCAACACCGCTGACTGCGGGGAGAGCGAAACAGATAACAAAAGGATCACTGATGCGTATCTGGCAATTTTACGTTGCCTGTTTTGAAAGACGAAATACACGTTGATGCATCGGGGATTATATCCAAAACCTCTTGCAACTTAACACATATGTCTTACAGATTACAGAATACATATTGGATACAAATGTCATCCGTTAAATTACCCTACAGTTGCTTCTGAATGTTGAAGATCGACTCGTCAAAGTTGTTTAAACAAAAATGACCTTCCACTTTCAGAAATTGTATTTCCGTACGTAAATGTTATAAATAGGGAGTTTTCGATCGCTGATACGAGGACCGTTGTCCTATCGTCCCAGTGAAGTACCACATTGAGTTGACTAGGCACGTTGACTGTTGCTATTTACCTTTTCGATTTCATACGACGACGCGCGTTCAAGTCTCGGGATAGTTACGCCATGCATTGCTCGTGCGAAGTTTGCAGAGAATAGAAGATTAGTTTTGTAAACAAAAGGGTTTTAATATCCAATACAGTCAAACCTGTGTATAGTGACCACCAGATTGAAAAATGGCCGCTCTTAACAGGTGACCTTTATAGACAGGTTCTATACAATCTTATTAAGACAAACCTCTGTATAGTGACCACTCAATTGAAACAATACAATTGACACTTGATTGCAAGTGACCTTTATAGACAGGTGTCAACATACAGTCAAACCTGTGTATAATGACCACCAAAGGGATATGAATAATTGGCCGCTGTAAACTGGTGTCCATTGCAGACAGTTCCAAAATACCGTTTACAGTCAAACCTGTGTGTAAAGACCACCAAATGAAAACAAGAAAATTGGCCGCTATTATCAGGTGACCTTTATAGACAGGTTCCGAAATATTGTTTACAGTCAAACCTGTGTATGACCACCAATGGAAAACAAGAAAATTGGCCACTATGATCAGGTGATCTTTAAATACATGTTCCGAAAAGTCGTTTACAGTCAAACCTGTGTAGAAAGACCACCAAAGGAAAACAAGAAAATTGGCCGCTATTATCAGGTGACCTTTGTAGACAGGTTCCGAAATACCGTTTACAGTCAAACCTGTGTATAATGACCACCAGATTGAATGAAAACAAAATTGCCGCTCTAAACAGGTGACCTTTATAGACAGGTTCTATAAAATCTTATTAAGACAAACCTCTGTATAGTGACCACTCAATGGAAACAATACAATTGACACTAAATTGCAAGTGACCTTTATAGACAGGTGCCAACATATTGTTTACAGTCAAACCTGTGTATAACGACCACCAAAGGAAAACAAGAACATTGGCCGCAATAAACAGGTGCCCTTATAGACCTGTTCCATAAAATCATATACAGTAAACGTTGTATGTGACCACCCAAGTGCAACAAGACATGTGGTCGCTATAAACAGGTGACCTTTATAGACAAATTTCATAACACAGGGTACTGTCAAACCTGTGTATAGTGACCAGCCAAATGAAACATTGGAAGTGGGCGCTATAATCAGGTAACTTATTATTGACAGACTCCATAGAATTAAAATGAGATAGTAAAACCTGTGTATAGTGACCACCCAATGCAGACAAGAAGAGTGGACGCTATAAACAGGTAACCTTTATAGACAAGTTCATTTAAATCATATAGTTCAGTTAACCTGTTTACAGAGACCACAGCAGAGAAACAAGAAATATACAGCTATATATGACATTGTTTTTAGTAGCCAAATAGTGCTTGTCGTCACAGATCTAGACCGACGGCAAAACAGGGGTGTACACGTATTAGATATCTGGTACGAACGACGGGCACGTAGATGCGCATGCGCACTGCTTCAAAATATGACGTCACTGTACCAGTCCACTAGTGAACGTACAAATCGAAAAGTCCGTAATGAACCCATACGACACGATCACTGCACAAAACCAGACGTAAAGGTCAGTTTTATGTGTGTATTGGCGCCATAGCTGCACGTAGAGGACAATAGGCAGGATCTCACATCGGCTTGTAACGCAAAATGAGGCGACCTCGTGACGCATGACCATAGGTGAATGTGTGTGTGTGTTTGTGTGTGTCCTATCGCTATGCCATGCGCTCATATTGGTTCCTCTGCATTCGGCTATTTTCGAGACTGTTGTTTATGTAATGTCTTGAAATTAATTTGTAAGTGGAAGCCCTGTTTGATCTTGTTTGGGTGATGGGGTTCATTCAAATGTATTTATATGGCCTTTGCATATTCAAACGTGCTATCAATATGTATTCTGTAATCTGTAAGACATATTTGTTAAGTTGCAAGAGGTTTTGGATATAATCCCCAATGCATCAACGTGTATTTCGTCTTTCAAAACAGGCAACGTAAAATTGCCAGATACGCATCAGTGATCCTTTTGTTATCTGTTTCGCTCTCCCCGCCGTGAGCGATGTTGAACACGGTACATTCGCAAACAAATAGAAGCATCGGACAATCCCCAGGGGTCAAACTTTGGAGGCGCAAAGGACCCCTTTATCCACGGGTACACCCCGGGAGACTCATATTTTTGGATTTGTTACATTCTCCTCTAAATATTCATATGTTCAACAATCAGTACGCTTTTCGATGCACAAAAGACCTCTGGGCTGCCGGTCTATTAGCCACGTTCGATCTCAGTCCCGTTTTGGTAAATTCCCCCCCCCCACCCCCCGGTTAAGGTGCGTAAGCGGGGGGGGGGGGGGGGGGGAGATCACTGGTTTAGATGGTCGAGACCGATAAAAGTGGACCCGAGACCGAGACAAATTTGACCTTTCTGAATTTGGGGGGTGTGTTGTCCGTCGCAAAAAAATATTCGAGGTCGAAGCTGAGACCATCTTGGGGGGGGGGGGGGGGGGGGGGGGGGGTACCTCGATCACTACTATCTCTCATTATACAAAATGACGACAACAAGTGCTAATTAATGAGGTTTTATATAGACTTTCGATATCGCAATTATTGTGGCAAACCTCAGTGACATAATAGACAAGAATATTTGTACGCTTTACAAAAAAAACACACAAGAAATATTAAATATCTGATAGGCCTATATATGAAATTTAATGTACAAGAATCCTGTAAATCAAGCTTTTTTTAAAAACTAAACAAAAACAGTTGTAAAGATATGATTTAACCATAAAAAAGTAATTATACAAGAACAATTCAATTAAGCTTTCACCCCCCCCCCCCCCCCCAAGGGCATCAACAGCTTCTCAAAAGTGGGGGGGGGGGGGGGGGGGGCAAGTTGCGAGGGAGCGAAGATACCGAGCGGATGAGGGTCTGTCCCTCTCCCATCTCCCACAGTAGGCAGGGAGCTTTCGCACTTAATTGTAGTAGATGCGCATCTACAAGTATTCAGACAATAGTTTGAATAGGAGCTATTGAATGATGCATATCATTGACCGAGGTCCGTACAAACCTAATAATGGCGGCCTCCAGTGTTCGCGTAAATAGTGGTAAAGCCTATAGAGTTTTCACATTTTTCTTCCAAAGCAGAAATCTGAGTCGGAGTAATGTTACATATAATAAACATGAATATTACGATGTATAAAGTATATATAAACTCTTTTCTTGAGTTGCATTGCGGTTGAGATACGGAGATATTCTAACTTTCATTATCCAGTCAATCCTTTGAATTCTGCTTATAGGCATCAGTAAAATGGGCCGCTTGTAATACATGTCATAGTATAGTCGGTCATCAGCAAATTCCTGATCGAGTGGATCATCCAGGCGTTATATTACTGGTGACAGATTAAACTAGTACTAAAATGGCAAGCTCGGGGCAAGCTGCCCTTTGTCCTAAAGCCTAAGCAGAACTAGACGAATCGACTGAATAATGAAAGGCAACAATTATAACATATCTGGTGGCGAATGGCAACCATCAATGGGTCCAGAGGTGCACAACGGTTTAACTGGTGTCTTTTTAGCCGAGCCTAAAGTTGTGCCATTGATCTTGATGAGAATTCGGGCCACATGTCTATAAGCGGCTATGTTTTCATAATAGGTTTAAAGGGTGGGTATCGTTTACTATAGGTCAGGCAAATGCCAGTAGTGGGAAACGCCCCACACACAAAAAATGAAATGTACACTCTTATTACCAATCATGTGAAAGTTAGAATATATTTTTTTACTAAAACGGGATTATCACAAAAATATTACAAAAGCATTTAAATGTTTAATCAATGACATGCGGCGATCGGGAGTTTCACGGCCGAGATCTGAAGGGGGCCATAATTCCACCCCCCCCCCCCCTCCCCCGGTCGTATAAGACCTCAAATAGCCCCGGCTCTTTTAGGGTCAAAGAGTCTTTTACGCCGATCGGCATCGCGATGGTTTATCGTCACGAGTTTCGACATCTACACCCGTGTTTCCTCCTCTTCATTCATGGATTCCACTCGACTTGTTCTCTGTCCGCTTTTGACTTGGGGCATGGTTCTTATCATCTTACCTAAGTGTGCATTGAAAGACAAGAGATACATAATTATGTAATTTAATATACTGTGAAAACTTAAAGGGTTATCAATTAAAAACAGTCTATTTCACAAAGTTGTATAAAAAACAAATATGAAAACAGCTCTTAAACATTTATCCGATATGTACAAAACACTGGGGAAAGGGGGGCATAATTTTGAAGAGTGATTAAATAATGCATAGGCCTAAATAGGGGAGGATGGGAACATTTCATACATATTTAACTTTGAAAAAAGTGGGGGATGTTTGAACAGTCCATCCCCAGCACCAAAACGTGTATGGAGGGGGGAGGGGCATCTATATTATACGCCACCCCTATCCCCGGATTTACGCCCTTGCAACATTATGTTCTCTAGAATGTTTGTTTAAAGACTCACATATGTTGGTGAAGATGTTTTCGACACCGTGGCCGGTCTTAGCGCTCGACTGGAAGTGAAAGGCACCATGGTCGTCGGCGTACTGGGCAGCCGATGACCGGTCGATGACCCTTCGTGATGACTCCAGGTCGACCTTGTTTCCGACGACGTAGACGAGGATGTCATCCGGCCCGTGTTGCCTCAACTCGCTCAGCCAGTATTCGACATCTTCGAACGAGTTCTGCATTTTATAGAGAAATTACGAGTATTCGGTTTAGAGCGAGAATGGCGTCAAGTCGATTTGGGCTAAATTGAGTTCCGCATGTCATCGTGTAGGTTGGAACCCTCTCTCTCTCTCTAGTGATAGACTACCGAATTTTCAGAAAATAATTATTTATACTAAGGGGAGCAGGTGTAAACAAATTAAAAGAGAGATTTTTTAAACATGATTATTTCCAAAGTACAACAGGTGCCGTAGCGCCTTATCTAACGTGGCTGTGGCAGTAGGCCTAAGTAAAAAAACGGGGGGGGGGGATACATGCCCGTAGCCAGGGAGGTGTGATGGGTGCGTACGGACCCCCTCCCCCCCCCCCCTAAAGAAAGGTTCACTTTTGTATCGCTCTCGGCCATCTAAACCAGTGGTTTCGGGCAATGTTCGGTCTTGTTGACGACCCCCCCCCCCCCCCCCCCCCTTACACGACCCAATCAGTGGTTCATGGTCTCAGCCACATGTAAATGGTTCTGATAGAACCATTTATTTACCTTACAATAGTGCTAATGTTGGTAGAACCTGTTTTTGAATCACAACTTTTTTACAAATAAAAATAAAATTACAGACCATCTAAAGTCATTAATTTCATGAATAGGTGGTGACATATTTGATGAATTTTTCATCAAAATTTGTATCTCAAAATGTCATGTCATACTCACAAAATGTTGACTTTGAGTTCCATTTTTTTTCTTGCTCCTCTGTCTTCTGCCGTAAAACTGCGTGAAGCACGCCCGCAATCATCGAAACATCGACTTTTATCGCTGAAAAACAAGCGGACTCGGCACTTGTGCGCGCACGCAATTTCCCGATCATTCGCATGGCGTATCCGAATTCGGATACTATCGGCGATCGCCGTATCCAAATTCGTATACGGTACATTTCGCTGTGCTATGCGGCCTCCGCGCCCGCCCGCGAAAAATATAAGCAAGATCGGCGATTATATGCTTGACGTGATCTGTATGTATCGGTATGCCTGTTACCGATAATGTCAACTTTGGGACATTTCTACAGAAAAGGGGTCACAATTGAACCATTTGGGTAAGCATCTGATACTTTTTGATGTTTGTAATGGTAACATTTATTGCTAATACTTTATTTGTTGCAAGTGTAAATGTTTGCATTTTTTGCTGTTGTGTGCCTTCATTTTCGTCTATGCCCACCTATGGCAATGGTTGTATGTGTGGTCTCAGGTCCCATTTTAAAAATATAAATTACGCACCTCTCGAAAAATCCAATGAGGATGAAACGGTGAGGCGTAATGCATAAGAAAACAAATGGAAAATGCAAAAGGAAATTAATAAATGTTAGCTTTATTTATATTTCATATGAATTGGTATTATACTGATTTCCTTGTTATAGGAAAAACGAAAGAAGCGAGCTAGGAGAAAAACATCAAACATGCAAGCTAACCTGATCAGTAATATCGTAGACAATGAGAGCAGCATTAGCTCCTCTGCAGTAGAGCCTACTCATGGCCCTGTACTATACACATTGTCAAATGAAAAGAAAAAACAAAACATAATTATTGATATTCAATCATCATTATGCACGGGATTACAACTGGTATTATACAACAATTGTATGCATAAAAGAGTAAACAATTATATACCAAGGAAACCTCCTTGCATATACACACAACAATGATATCAAAAGTAACTTTATTTGTAAAAACCGAAACTTTACACATTTCTGAAAATGTACCGTAATAGGTTTAAAATTGTATGTGATGATATCACTGTTAAAAATGCATTTTTACCAATATCACATTCATTAAAATTTAATGGTTGAAACTTGAGGTCAGAGCCTCTGTTTGAGGTGTCTGGAGGTCGCCCTCTATGTGTTAACAGCTGCTTTCTGAATGAAAAAGCCCTTTAAAAAACAGGCAGCTTCATGGCGATTTCAGCTTTTTTGAGTATTGGTCAAACTTAACTTTAGTGACCAAATCCTGCATCATTACGGTACAAACTAGTAGTTATAACTCAACCATGCTCAAAAGGTATACACAATTACAAATGACTAAGTAAAAACCCTGCATTAAAAAAGAGCCGTTACAACGCAAGAGGGCGCTCTCTAAAAACTAATTGGTTTTAAGCTAGTTTTTCATACAAAATTGTGCATTTAATGTTTTGTTAAAAATAATGATTCAATAGAGATATCATCAACAACTATTTAAAAACCTATTTAGATTTTTTTCAAAGTAGTCTATAAGCATTTTTTTTTATTATTCTATAAAGTCAAAATGTCGTCCGGCCGGTAGACTTATTGATAAAATATCTTGAAATAAAATTGTTCAACTATGAGATCATTTGAAAGGGAATGATTCTCATTTTACATGTTTTATCAAGGAACTTTAAAATGGAATTAAAACCAACCAATTTAGTATCATTTCCGGAAGTACCAATACAAGCATCATTGAAGTAAAGTTTTAGTTACTAAAACTCTGTTTTACCAAAATTGCACTATACTTATTAACGCATCAGTAAGTAATCGACAACTATGTTATAGGTACAAGACAAAATAAACTTATAATTGATATGATGCTCATAAATGCACTGTTACAAGGAATAAATTATGACAAAATAATCCAAATTTTAGATGGCTTCATACGACGTGAGTGTATATAAGATTGCATATAAAGTATAATGGTATGTAATCCATTGAAAATGTGAACAAAATACTTGTTGGGAGGCGACCGCATATCACGATAAAATATAAACATTGTATATAGGCTATTAGAAATGATATTATATCATAGAAAGAAAATCATATCAAATATGATTTTCTTGATATTCTTTCGGAAATACTTATTACCTTGTGTCTAAAAAAAAAAGAATGGTACAATCTGGTACATTCGATGATGGAAAATTGCGAAAATATTCACATTTGTTGACATATTGAAGGAAAAACAACAGGTAGCTTCATGGTGATTTTCATTTCAGCTTTTTTGGCTTTTCAGTCGTAGATATGATCGATTGTTTGCAGTACATCGAAATCCACTTTATGTCGATTTACGTTCTATATGCATTATATATGACTTACCAATTCGTAATTAGTTTAAGATTTTCAAAACAAGATGTAAAATGTACTACGTATTCATTAATAGAGCTAAATATGATGCTAATGTTTTTGTTCCTATTGCCTTACTTCCATTTCAATAAATTGCAAAATTTTACAAAATCGTCAACGTTTCGTCTTATGACTGTGATGTTTGATATGCGTGGTATTGCAAGGCGTGGTATTGCAGTATTGCAGTAACACGGCAAAGCCTGGAGCCTTTACTTGGAGAAGGATAAGCAGATCCTGGAGAAAGTTCAAGCCAGAGCAACAAAACCCATTCCCAATATCCAGCATTTGCCCTATGAAGACAGACTAGCTAGACTGAAGCTGACTACTCTAGAAAGGAGAAGAGAGCGTGGAGATTTGATACAAACATACAGGATTATGACACAGAGCGACAAAACAAAACCAGAAAACTTCTTTGAGAGATCAGAATACCACAGAACACGAGGCCACTCCATGAAGTTCACAAAGTTCCGAAGCAGGCTAGATGTCAGGAAAAACTTATACAGTCAAAGGGTTGTCAACATATGGAACAAACTCCCACAAATTAGTGTAGTCCAAGCCCCCTCACTCCTAAGTTTTAAGAAACAGCTATCCAACTTGGGTTTTTTAAATGGGCTCAAAAGGGCCCCCTAAACCCTGCCACGATTAATTAATCTACTCTCACGATGAAGATGGTGGGGTGTGGCCTTTAAGGTATGTTCAAGGTATGTTCAAGGTATGTTCAAACGCCTTCAGTTTTGCGACACCATTAGGAACTGTCAAAAGAGCTTGGAATCTGGAGCAAACTGCGGAATTCTGAAGCAAGGTCAGTTTTGAAGAACTTTATTCGGAAAACTTATTCATTTTTTAGGACACCCTACCATCTCTAACCACCGTTAACCACTCAAACAGTGGCAGGGCCAAGTCTTCTAGTATTCTAGCCGTTATCCAATCATTATTATTTCATTATTATTAGTGCGAATGAGTGCAATGAATGTCGATCACCATTTTCAGCGCAAATCCGAAAATCGGCACAAATGCATTTTTGCAAAGTCGCATACAATCAAAGGGAATTCGTGTTCCTTTAATATGATACAAAACAAAAAATTCACCTCTTTATCATATTTGAATAAGTTTTTCGTGACTGTACCATTCTTTTTTGAGACACACGGTATAGTAACATACTCTCTCATTGCCGGCTGTATCCCATAGTCCAAAGCGATAGTTAACGTCGCGAAAAAACACGCTCTTACTTGAATATGCAGCCCTGAACAAAACGAATACAACATTCAAGATTTAGCATTAGTATTCTTTAAAACACCGGGCGCTTCATTAATTTTGTAAAAAGTTTAGTCATGGATAGTACTATCCATGGTATAGTGCATGCCTTTTGTGTAACTGAATAAATGTACTGTTTTGTCAATTGCTAAACGTTGGGAAATTGTGGGGAAAAGAAAAGTATAGACTGACGAGATTCAAGGTTAAGCAGGCGTCACACTGTCCCGGAGTTGACATCCGAGTGACACACGAATATGGAATTTTGAATTTCGCGCGAAGATGGCCCCGAACTTGGTCAACAGCCAACCAACAGCCGAGGCAACACGAACATGTGAATTTGTATTACCCGCAGAACACACGAAGTCTTCAAGGATATTATCATTATTAAATGTATAAAATGGGTAAGAATATCTGCATTATGATTGGTCAATTAGCGTGTAAAAGTTTTTACTGATGCATTTTAAATGTTGCTTGTAAGTATCGGTTTCCATGGTGGTGTATATAATACGTGTGGTTTACGGGTACACCATGTGAGATGGGTGGATTGGTAAGCCCTGAAAAGGACTATGGTAGTCCTATAAAGGACTGTTGGTGTAGTTCTGAAAAGAACTGTTGGTATTCTTTCTAGGAGAGTTCTAAAAAGAACTGTTGGTAGTCCTAGAAAGGACTGTTGATAGTCCTAGAAAGGACTGTTGGTAGTCCTATAAAGGACTGTTGGGATAGTCCTGAAAAAGACTGTTGGTATTCTTTCTAGGAGAGTCCTAAAAAGGACAATTGGTAGTCCTAGAAAGGACTGTTGTTAGTCCTAGAAAGGACTGTTGGGATAGTCCTGAAAAGGACTGTTGGTATTCTTTCTAGGAGAGTCCTAAAAAGGACAGTTGGTAGTCCTAGAAAGGACTGTTGATAGTCCTAGAAAGGACTGTTGGTATTGCGAGGGAGAGGGACTCGACGTTTCGAATAGGTTGACTATCCGTCGTCAGGAGTGGGGATCTATCATCTGTTGGCGTGCGCGGCTATAAGGCTAGGGGTTGCGGACGCGGGTGACGTACTATCGATTAGGAGCGCTATCGGCGACGCGTTGTGTGTGCTGCCGACGCTGGCGGCGCTGTAGTCTCTCGGCTCGCTGGGTGCGGACGTGGGTGACGCAAGGCTGCTCTGCGGGTGGCGGCGTTTGATGCTCGGCTGGCTGGCTGGCTGGCTGTTGACACTGGCGGCGCTGTAATCTCTCGGCTCGCTGGTCGCGGACGTGGGTGACGCAAGGCTGCTCTGCGGGTGGCGGCGGTTGATGTTCGACTGGCTGGCTGGCTGGCTGTTGACGCTAGCGGCGCTGTAACCTCTCGGCTCGCTGGTCGCGGACGCGGGTGACGCCAGGCTCTTCTGCGGGTAGCGGCGGGTGGTGTACGGTTGGCTGGCTGACTGGCTGTTGCATTTCGGTGTGCTGGTTGCGGATTTGAGTGGCGCTAGGCTGCTCGGTTTCCTCTGTGGGTGGCGGTGGGTGATGTGTGGCTAGCTGTGTAGGCTGTGTCGGCGGTCTATTTGTGTCCTTGTTGATGAGTGGTTTCCAGATGTCGCTGATGTATAATCCTGTATCTTGAGGTACTCTGTTGTGGCGGTGAATTTCGATGGCTTCTCGGATGCGGCGTGTGTTCCAATGTTTGATGGTGGTGATGAGCTTGCTGTCGTCCCATTGAATGACGTGTTCGTGCTGTTGTGCGTGCTTGACGATGGCTGACTTGTCCCAGTCGCTGAGTCTGTAGCTGGTCTTGTGTTCATTTAGTCGTGTTTCCAGATTTCTGCCTGTTTCCCCAATGTAGACTTGACTGCATTCGCATGGTATTCTGTAGACTCCTGCTTTCTTGTGAAGTGGATGCCTGTCCTTGTGAGTGTGGAGTGCCGAGTGGAGCTTGTTGGAGGAGCTATGACGAACTTTGATGTCTGCTGTCTGAAGAATGCGTTGAATCTTGTGTGAGGCTGGTCCGATGTATGGTAGAACAACTGTTTGTGTCGGTGGTGTAGCTATTGGTTGGTCTTCTTCAGTTGTGGTGTCGGCGACGGGCCTGCAGGTTGGAATGCTGGTCTTGATCTTGTTTCTTGGGTATTTGTTGATATCAGTGAGGGCGGTGGTGACGTGCTTGATTTCCTGTTGTAGATGGTCGGCATCGCTGAGTTGGTGGGCTCGGCGGATGAGGGTGTTGGGTACTGACTGAATAACTGCTGGATGGTGGAATGATCTGTAGTGTAGGTATCTGTCGGTGTGTGTGGGCTTCCTGTAGACTTGGTGGGCGGGTTTACCGGATGGCGTTCTAGTAACGAGGACGTCGAGGAAGGGGATGCTGTTGTGTTCTTCGGTTTCCATGGTGAATTTGATGCTCGGGTGTTGCTGGTTGATGTGGGTGAGGAAGGTGTCCAAGTCGCCTCTGCTGTGTGGCCAGATGACAAATGTGTCGTCGACGTATCGAAGCCAGAGGGAAGGAGAATGTGAAGATGACTGTAGTGCTGTTGTTTCGAAGTGTTCCATGAAGATGTTGGCTATGACGGGTGAAAGTGGTGATCCCATGGCTGCGCCTTGTAGTTGTTTGTAGTAGTTGTCTCGCCATTTGAATGATGTGGAGTTGAGACAGAAGATGATGAGGTCGTGAATTTGGTCCGGTGTGAGTGCGGTTCTATCGGAGAGGGTGTCGTCAGCTTCGAGTCGATCTTTGACGATGCTGCAGGCTTCGGTGACAGGAACGCTGGTGAACAGAGATTCAACGTCAAAGCTGACCATGATGTCTGTGTCTTGTATGGTTGTCTCGGAGAGAATGTCGATGAAATGCTTGGAGTTGTTGATGTGATGCTGTGACTGTCCTACAAGAGGCTGAAGAATTGATGTCAGGTGTCTAGCGGTGTTGTAGCATGGCGATCCTCGGGTTGAAATGATGGGACGAAGTGGGATGGCGGGTTTGTGGATCTTCGGCTGGCCAAATAGGATGGAGCAGGTAGCTGAAGATGAACGGAGCTGGAAGTAGAGTGGCTTGGGGATGGCGTCTAGTCTGTGTAGTGAGAGTAGTTGCTGGTTTAGTTTCCTCTCAGTGGCTTGTGTCGGATCTTTCTTGAGCTGCTTGTAGGTCGGGGTCTCGATGAGGGCTGTGATCTTGTTATTGTAGTCTTGCTTGTTGAGTAGTACAGTGGCGTTTCCCTTGTCTGCTTGTAGAATGTGTATCGATGAATTGTTGCGTAAGTCCTTGATGGCTGTTTGTTCTTGTTTGCTGATGTTGGGTTGTGGAGGCTTGGCTGTTGAAAGCGCTTGAGTGACTTGAAGTCGGATGTTGTCTGCTGCGGGTCTGCTCAGGAATCTTAGTTTGGGTTCAACTTGTTGTATTACTTCGGAGAATGGTATCTTCTTGGGTGATACGGCGAAGTTTAGACCTAATGATAAGACGTTGTGTTCTGCTGCTGTGAGGTTGTGGTCGCTGAGATTGATGACGGTGTCCTTGGTGTTGGTGGGTGCTGACGTACTGGTTGGTTGCTGGTTCTTGGCTAGGAGCTGGTTGAATTTGGCGACCTGTTTCGTTTTCTTGGCGGTGGAGGAGTTGAATGCTTGGCATTTCTTAAGGTCGATAGGTTGGAGTTGTTGGGAGAGGTTGATTTCGGATGCTTGGATGTTGTGTTTCACGTTGTGTAGCTGATGGCGGGTGTTGGCGATGCGTTCTCTGACTAAGGCTAATCCTGCCTTGTGTAGGATCTGTTCTGCGCGTGGTGTGTCGATTGAAGACTTGAGCTGTAGCCCCGGTGGGGTAATGCTGGAGTCACGGCAGCGTTTAAGAAAGGTGAGGTGGTTCTTGAGTTTCGCTTCTTTGACGTAGTTGCGCTGTAGTTGCCTGGCTGATACTTGGGTCGGCTCCCCGTAGAGCTGAGTTAAATGTTGCTTGTAAGTATCGGTTTCCATGGTGGTGTATATAATATGCATTTTACTTATGCATTTTACTGATGCATGGCTCACTTTGGTTTGATTTTTGCATGTTTGCGCCCATTTTATAAAACAAATGCTGCACAGGCATATTTCATGGATCGGTTAGAATTGTCTGCACGCTTTTAACTTTGGAAATGGTCTAAGACCCACTCGCTGCGTTCGTGGGTTTTACCATTCCAAAGTTAAACTCAAGCATGTGCATCATTTGTATAATATGATGACATGATGACATAGAACAAGTTGTCATTATAAAGTGAGTCCAAAGTGGCATAATTTTATTTTATTTTATTGTAATTAAAGGATATCAAATCCCACTATTCATTTTATATTTTGTATTATATTGTATTAAAATGTACTTCTAATTTGTAATTAATTGTAAAAAGTATATATGACTTGTAAGCTTGTATGAAATGTGCAGTAATGAATAAATGCCAAGAATTAAGGCGAAAGAAAATATTTTTTTTCTTAAATGAATTAAACTAATCGTATTCAATAACAAATAAATGTAATAATTAAATGTAATATTAAAAAGTACATTAATTGAGTAATTGAATGACAGATGGAATCGATTATTGCATATTACATAATTGGGTCTGACACATGGAAAATGCTTCGCCAACACCGTGGTCCCATCTCGATGTCATCGTACTATAATACGATGGCTACACGACGGCATTGCGAGGGCTTCACGTAGTCGTGTTGCCTTCTTAAGACACTCGGGCAGCTTATTGTTTTCTTCGTATTATCTTCGTTAGGCGAAAAGTGCCCGATGGCACCGATGATCACACGAAGATGACACGATTTGATAAGATGCCCTCACGATGGCATTACGAAGGGCAAAATGGACACACGAATAAAACACGAAAATGAACCTTCGCAAGGTCTTCGGGCAAATCTTTGGCATGCCAAAGATTTTGCAACCACTCACGAAGTTGCTGCCGCCTGCCGGAGCCTGAGAAACTCCACCGGCGGTCATACGATGGCTTCAGATGCCCTCACGAATGGCCCGATGCTATGATGATCAGAGCCGATTTTGAACATTTCCTTGATCGTGTGTCCATCCAGTGTCAACTTCGGGACAGTGTGACGCCACCTTAAATAATATACAATATACAACAGCTTACTATTTTGTATTTCTTGTAAAATAACAGTTAGCCTTGTATGTTTTCAGAACCAGTTTCGCCCCCCCCCCCCCCCCCCCGGCCCCTACTTCTGATGTACTTACCCAATCGTGGGATTTGGCATCGCCAATAACGTTCCTTCCACAAATCTATGCACAATGCTGGTCTTCCCAACATTGTTTCCCTTTAATTGAAAACATAATAAGAGCATTAATATCATGACAATATTATATTATTGATCTTATTTCCGACATAATTTTAAAATGTTACCAGGTCTAACAAACATAAATTCGCAGGTTTTAAATATATATATATGAAAACGATAAAAGACAAACATATTTTTTACATAATATATAATATCAACTGGATACAAATAGCAATATATTAGTTTTATGAATAAGTATCTCAAGACAAACTATGTATATACAATACTATAATATGACTATAATATATCACTCTGTGCTCATTTTTTTCAGAACTTCTACGCTATTTTGTTAATTTTATCACATTTTAAAGAAATGAGTTAATAAAATATCAAAATGGATATAGTCAGGGGTGTAAATCATACCTGCCACGTATTTTCGGCCTTCAATTTTATTTAAAAACGTAGATTCTAGCACATTGTACGAGGGGGGGGGGGGGGGGGGGCATACGTGCCCATAATAATTTGACAGAACAATGAAACATAAGGGGACGTTTCTTGGAAAAAGAAAATAGAAGGTGAGCCCCTACCCCCACCCCCCCCCCCCCCCCATTCCCCCTTATACTCGTTGTGCCCCTCCAATCACTGTCAGAGACTGACATTAAATATGTCCAATTTCTAACATGCAAATTTCGCTCATGTTAGTAACGCAAATAGTATTAAAGGGACTTACAGTAACATTGTCCAAATCCTCAAAATCCAATTAGAATTCTAGCGGTTCCCTTATACCTTGTTGTATTCGTATTAACAATAAAATCATGGGACAGGCTTCGGTTTTTCAAATTTCCCTTTCGGTAAAAAGAGATGTTAAATAAAGAAAAAAGAGTGAGTGCAATGAGTTTGTGAACATCACTTGCATTTTTGCCCATTACTCGGCCAGATTTTAACGTCCATTTGACTTGACAACAAAATTACTAAAGATCCCTTTAATTGAGAAATGCCATCGCGTAATCGATTCGATCGTCGAGATGGTGTAGTCTTCCCAAGCCCGTCACGCTGTACTCAAGTTTGACTTATGCAGTTTATATTATATCCTTCATTAATGAAATCTTGTTCAGTGATTGGTCTACATAGCGTCATGTGACCAAACATATAGTAATGCCCATGGAGAAAAATGTGCTATACCGTGACGTCATTCATTGTATAGTGCACTATACCATGAATAACGTCATAGACGGCTGGTGATCCATAGAGATGCGATGTATGAAAGCTTCCTGCGAGCGGAGGTCTTGTTTTAGCTTGCGAAAGATGCTCGACGAGAGTTCCCAAAGAGTAATTTAAAAAGAAATGCAGAATATTTTACCGTGAATATCAATAAGTTCCAAAGACTATTCTAGAGATGCATTTCATGTATAACATGGCGGTATTCGAATTTAAAAATTCCGAAATTGATGCACATCCCCAGCTAGCCACTTGATGTCGGGCCGATGTCGGAATTTGGTTGCCGGATGTCGGCATATCGCCGTTGGCTCGAGGTTAAAATGTCCGCCAGCCCAACATCGTCACGACGTCATTTTTGTGATATATTGGCATAACGTCATTTTCCGACAATGGCCCAACATCATCTCATGACATGATGTTGGGCCATTGTCGGAAAATGACCTAATGCCAATATATCACAAAAATGACGTCGTGACGATGTTGGGCTGGCGGACATTTTAACCTCGAGCCAGTTTCAGTTTCAGTTTCAGTTTATTTCACATCCATAAAATCAACGTTTTACAATCAAATACAATTAAATAAATATACAAACTATTTACAACATGTAATGACAAAAGATATTGTACAATAGCAAACAACATCAAATATAGGTAATGGGTTTTGCAGGGATGTGAGGGACCAGAAAAGGCCATTGGCCTGTCTAGGCCGGTCCCCTTTTTCTACAACACCATGAATTATATCATAAATAAAACAAGAATAAAAATGTTGTTCACAATAATACAACTAACATTTACAAACTACAAAGTCACACATACATATATACAGACAGGCAAAATCAAGTTTTTGTATGAAATTATATAGATAAATTGTAACTTGATAATTGTTTACATTTAAATTTACGCTTGAAACTAGGTAATGTTGGACACTCTTTTAAAAAGTCTGGTAGATTATTCCAAATAACTGATCCTCTATATCTAATAACAGTTCTAGAAAAACTATAACGAAAGAATGGAATATACATTTTGTGTGAATTTCTAGTAGTATATACATTTATGTTTCTATTCAAAACAAGGTAATCGTTAAAACAATCAGGCAACTTAATTTTATCATATACATAAGAGAACATAAAAGCTGCAACACTTATCTCATATAAATCATGAAGTTTTAAAATTTTCAATTTAAAAAATAATTTATCTGTATGTGCTCTATAAAAAGAATTTGTTATAACTCTGACAGCTCTCTTTTGTAATAAAAATATCTTTTGCATCGAATGCATTGCACAATTGCCAACGGCGATATGCCGACATCCGGCAACCAAATTCCGACATCAGCCCAACATCAGGTGGCTAGCTGGGTCGTTGTCCTTCCGTGGTTGTGACAGTAATTCGACATTCAACAATGCAACGGTGCATTCTATACTAATAATACACGGTCTAGAGTGCATTGTGTAAATGCATCGCACGCGAGGCTCTGTTAGCTGTGCGTTGTGCACGAGGCGCGATGCATTTACATGATGCACGATAATTGAGACCGTGTATTATTTGTTTTATAAAACGAGCTCAACCACGGAATCGTTTACTTTGCTGGATTTTTGAAAACAGACTTGCCACAATTAGTGACCCAGTCTATTTACCCTCTAGAGTGTGAATATAATTAGGAATTTACAAAATTCACCATCCGACTACCTGCACTCGCTTCACTGAATGTGAAGCTCAGCAGAATTCAAACGCAGTCCACCATAAATTGCCGAAAAATTCCCGTAAAAATGAGAATGATCAAAGCATTTTATGCATTTCCATTCCAAAACTTACCAATATCAAACCACATACCATATAATTTACGAAACTGCTAAGATTTATTTACTACAATACAGATAATTTACAAAACGAAGCTTTTTCCATCTTTTTAAAGTTTGTCTCCGATAGAACTATGTAAACAAGCATTGTGACGTCATAGCCGTGCAAAAAGGTGTGCAATGAAAACGAGTAACGCACCCCGGTTGCACCCTGTTTTGCACGGTCGTGCATGTTTGTTGAAATTTAATGAATAGTCACGTGACAGGATTTAACCAATCGCGTTACTGAATTTACCAGAGCCGTTTTATAAAGTGTGTTTACGGCCGTGTGCATTGTGCATGTGCATTGTGCATTACATTGTGCATGTGCATTGTGCATTGCATTGTGCATGTACATTGTGCATTGCATTGTGCATGTACACTGTGCATTGCATTGAGCATGTGCATTGTGCATTCTGTGACTTCGGTCTGAATCATCGACTTAAAGTGACATTTATGGTAAGTAAAAACAGTTTTAGTATTGGAAGGATATAAAACAAATATATCATGCACTATTTCGAGCCACTAGTGAAATTATGGATTCATTGGAGACAGAAAAAGCACCATTTTCTTCGGGGCTACGCCCCTCAGAAAATAGTGCTTTTCCTGTCACCTCGGAATCCAAAATTTCAACTAGAGGCACTCAGTGCATGGTATATATGTTTACTATTCATTAATCGTGTAACCAATACGTTTCTGTGATTAAATACGTGTAGTATATACAATAAAATAAATATTTGAATGAAATTGATAATTTACCTACCTATACAGGGTGGCCCACAAATAACGGAACCATACTAAAGACTCATGATGCCCGCCATACCTGCATCGAGAGTAACGATCAACCGTTGCGCCATCGTGAGTGTGCGTTCAGCTGTGTATAGAGAAAAAAGGGTACAATGGCGCACGCATTGAACGTTACTAGTTGCTATGGACGGGCATCATGTGTCTTCATTATAGCAAGCACCCCGTTCCGTTATTTCTGGGGCCACCCTGTATAAGCATGCTAATTTAAAACAAGTGGACCAATGACAATGACAATAGAATGACAATGAATTTTATTCTCAAAAAACGGCCCCTCACGGGGGCATGGGAGAAATATAACAAGTGTATATATGTATATATCAAGTATAAACATGATAAAAAACAAACAAAATCTTTGGCAACAACTTTTAACTAGGCACACACTAAGAAAACTTAGCCATAATAATACTACAAAATCTTGATAATTTTTTAACTGTTTAATATTTCTAACATTAAATAACTGGTACAAGTTGCGCTGCCATTTCATGATAATTACTAAACAGCTATGATTGCTTGTTATTATATAAATTATATTTACGCGATATAGTCGGAAAGCACTGTCAAATAGGGGTATACATAGACTGGAGTATACTATACGGGTATACTTACCCAAGAAGACAAACTTTGAGCTCGTGGTTTGATGTCATGTTAATGGCCGTCGATCATTCCAAAATGCAACGGGACTATAGTTTGTGACAGACTGTTCCCATTCGAGCAACTGTAAAGTGAAGGAAATCGGGATTTCAACAACCGTTCCCCGAATTATCATATTATAGTTAGAACTAAGAAGCGCTATGTGTATTCAAAGCTAATATTTGAACACCACGCACTGCACCATAACATACACACCATAAATCACCACTACCGTCATTGCATTGCTGTTGATATCGTGCTTATTTGTTCACATAACACAAGCAGGTGAAAAGGCGGAAGTATGTTATTTCCATGGCCAGTCAAAAGAGGTCATAAACAAATTGATAATCACGAAGAACTAAAGGGATCTAGTAACTTTGCAAAAAGTGATGGGTGGTTGATACAATGTATACCGGTGTTATTTTAAAGGTTGGATGACAGAGAAAACTACCTAAAAATTGTGTTTTACTGTATCTAAGGTAGATTGTCATGAAGATTACTAATAAAAACATATTTTCCGCGTCGGAAAACCCAGTAAAATATAAAAAAAATCAACTTTTAAATTCACTTTAGTAATCCCCGTAAAAAAATTGAGTCCGGGCGAAGAAAAATGACGTCAATCGCAGTATAGCTCGGTCATAGACGTAATCGCTGAGTGCAATACTCACGTTGACAGAGAGATATTATTTCGATTTGTTTCAATATTTGCAAACATTTGTTTAGAAGTTTATATCATGGACGATCTACACTCAGATGTTGTTGCTGCAAGCTGCTATAATTCATTTCTTAGGAATTTTCAGTTAAGCCTCAATTTACAAGCAAAAACGAGTTTGTTTTTACAAGCAAATCATAGGCTCTGCATGTAAACCAATGCACATTCTTCCAGTGTTTGCGGTCTGCTTGTGATGTCAGAATCCGGGGTTGCACGTGCGCACATTCCCGCTCCGCTGTAGAATTACTTGTTTAACAGTATGGAACGCCGATGCGTAAACTAAGCAAAAAAGTTGCATGAAATTTACCTTTCTTGCCCAACTTAAGGATTTCTTTGAAAAAAGGATGTGTGGTATATCAATATAGGCACATATTTAAAGAGCTATAAACCTGAATCAAAGCCGGTGATTTCACCATACCTTTAAATGTCCACTGGGTTGTGGTGGTGAACATTTCAAGTTAAATGGAATTTATATGGCCGAGCAATGAGCAAAACTCATTGCTCTCACTTAGTACACGGTTATGACGATCCGTTGGAATTACTTGGACATCTGAATCGTAAATATCTTTTTAACGAAATGGAAATTTGAAAAACCGAATACCCTGTCCCATGCTTTTTTTGTTAATAAAGATACAACAAGGTATATGAGGGAACCGCTAGAATTTCGATTGGATTTTGAGGATTTTGACAATGTTACAGTCACATTTGCCTCTACGGCGAGCGTACGGCGGCCGTACGCCCCCGAAATCGAGAGAAAAAACGTGCGGCGGCCGCAGAAAAGTCTGCGGTGGCCGCAGGGGGTCCCCGTACGGCGGTAACCGTATTAATTTTACAGGCCGTAGGGGTCGCCGTAGAATTATAACTAAAAGTTATAACTCTTTTTCATGTCTACGGTCGCCGAAGCAATTATACACGCCGTAGCCATGGCTACCACTCCTATACTCCTATAGGGGGTGTAGCTGTAGCGTCAGTCTGGCCGCACGGTTGCCGCATGATGGGCCCCCCCTGCTGCCCGCCTTGCGGGCGCCTTGCGTCTGCCTTGATATTTTGTTCAAATAAACTACGGCAACCGCAGGGGACGCCCTAAGGCGACCGTGCATCATCACTTTAAAGGCCGTACGGCAGCCGCAGATTTTCGTGTCTCCACAAATTGAAGATACGTCCGTGCGGCGTCCGTGGCAAATGTGACTGCTAATGCATGTGACCGTAACAATTCTACGGCGGGCCCTATTTTTGTAATTGGCCGTAGAAATTTTAGAACCGTACGGCCGCCGTGTCAAATGTGACTGAGCCATGCACCCCTTTGTTTGAATGGGCAGATACTGTATGTGATTGTAGGTGTCTGTATCCATCATGCACGTGAGTGAAAATGTGAATGTGAAGAGCCAATATTATTACTTTAAAATATAAGAAATAAACACGATGGTATTTAATCATAACATATGAGTTTATTATTTTTGTTGTTCATCTCTTACATAATAACTCTGAAGATAGACAATTTGTACTAGTGATTATATATTTTATTCACCTAGGGCGCAGCTCGTATTGAAATTAGATTTTGTACATTATATTGCACATTCATATTCATAACATGAAATTATATTATAAGTCATATTATTATCATTATTGCTATTATCAATACAAATATTAGTATTAATATAATTCTCATTTTCATCATCATTATTATTATTTTGAAAATGATGAAATCTGTATTATGATAATGTTGTGGACTGGCTTCGACTAGCCTGCTCTGCTATTGCTGGTTCATGTGTTTGCCAAGTATACGGTAATGTTCTATATTACTTTTATCTATATTCTGTGATTTATATTACATTTAAAAAAAAAGATGTTGCTGGTTAATACATTTCATTTCATTTCATTTAATTTCATGCTATTTGACATTTAGTTTGAGATAAATATAAAATCAACGAGAAAGGCCCCGTAGCCGGGGGGGGGGGGGGGGAGGGGGGGGGGGTGGGGGGGGGGGGGGGGGGGGGGGGGGGAGGGGGGGGGGGGGTGCCCCAAAATTCAGAACAGTCCACTTTGTATCGGTCTTGGCCATTTAAACCAATGGTCTTCGGCAACGATCGGTCTTGTTGACACGCCTTCCCCCCCCCCCCCCCCCTGCTTACACAACTTAACTAGTGGTCTCGGTCTCTGCCTCGAAAATGTTTGGCGACGGACACCATCACCGCTTGTTGTAAATTATTTCCCCCCCCCCCCCCCCCCCCCCCCCCTCCCTTGAACAATCCTGGCTACGGATCTGACATCTTATACCATTCTAGCAACTGTTAAGTAAAGGAGTTAGAATTATAGGGATTTTCCGACTCCCCGAATTATCATATTTGAATCATGTTTATATAGCTATATAGAAGGTTATGTTTATCATATCTCTTATTTAAACACCACAAGACCATACATCGTCACTACTGTAAATGCAATGTTAATTATCATATTGTATATATTATAAAGTCATATAGAGCAATTATCGTTCTTAAATGTAATTTATATTCATTTATTGATTTCAAATGTTCATGTGGCCTAGATTAAATTCTTATTACCTTTATTTCAATATAGTGGCGGGTATAGCGGCGGGTATAGCAGGAGTCGACCTTTTGACCCGGGGGGGTATGTCTCCATATAAAGGGGGGTACCATGCGTGACCAAGGACTTGCCAAAAGCACCCTAAACACGTATTTTCGTGGTGTAAAAAATACACCCTAAGCAAGTATGATTATCAGTAATTTGCTACCCTAAGTAAGTAATCATTTTTTTGTAAACCCCTAAGCAAGTAATAACTATTTTGATACCCTAAGCAAGTAATACTATTTTGCTTTTATTTTTGATACCCTAAGCAAGTAATACTACAGTGAAACCCCTTTATAATGAGGTCGCTTGCAACGAGGTACCGTTTACCTCGTTATAACAGGGTTTCCATGGATCAAGCATAATGTAAATGAGTTTTTTTTTTAACCTTTGGCACGATCCAGGAGCACGATATGTAACAACAATGGACCCCACGCCATGAAACTTCATGAAACAGCCATGAAACTTCACACCAATCAACATCCATTTAATAATTACTCCACAAATTAACATCGGAAATTGCCAATTGTTTTAATATTATTGTATGGGTATATTCGTGTTATGTTATTGCGTTTTGAAGGGTAATATATAAACACCCGAGGTTGTAGAATATTATATATACGGAATGCGAGCGAAGCGAGCTGGAAAATGTTAGCAAGTTAACATCGGAAAATTGCCATTTGTTTCAATATTATTGTATGGGTATATTCGTGTTATGATATTGCGTTTTGAAGGGTAATATATAAACACACGAGGTTGTAGAATAATATATATACGGAATGCGAGCGAAGCGAGCTAGAAAACTTTAGCAATTTAACATCTGAAATTGCCATTTGTTTCAATATTATTGTAAGGGTATATTCGTGTTATGATATTGCGTTTTGAAGGGTAATATATAAACACCCGA
Source organism: Echinarachnius parma (assembly GCA_037951105.1). NCBI lineage: Eukaryota > Metazoa > Echinodermata > Echinoidea > Clypeasteroida > Echinarachniidae > Echinarachnius > Echinarachnius parma. The sequence goes on from JBAMJV010000351.1 coordinate 270,950, forward strand.
GGTTGTAGAATATTATATTATACGGAATGCGAGCGAAGCGAGCTGGAAAATTTTAGCAATTTAACATCGGAAATTGCCAATTGTTTCAATATTATTGTATGGGTATATTCGTGTTATGATATTGCGTTTTGAAGGGTAATATATAAACACACGAGGTTGTAGAATATTATATATACGGAATGCGAGCGAAGCGAGCTGGAAAATTTTAGCAATTTAACATCGAAAATTGCCATTTGTTTCAATATTATCTCGTGGAAAATTTTTGAAGCCGAGACCAAGAAATTTCAACATTTTTGAGCCCGAGGCCGGGGTTCTTCGCAAATTTTCGAGGCCGAGACCAGGTTTATGAGGGTCGAGACCGCTTGAAAGTGGTCTCGAGACCACTTGTAAGTGGTCTCGAGACCGGCTAAAATTTGAAAGGGGGGAGGGGGGGGGGGGGGGTTCAAACCCCCCAACACAGCCATTTTGGGGCCAAAGGGGGGGGGGGGGGGGTTTCAACCCCCCAAACCCCCCCCCCCCCCCCCTGGGTACGCCTATGATTATATGTTATAAAAATATAGCTGTACAAAATAAAAGCCTTTTGCATAAATAGTCTGAAAATTTCTTGGGTAAGGTATTGGCACATGAACAAAATGTGTATTTCCTGATTCCTGAGAAAATGAGCAAGTCATCACAGGCAAGTCATAAACCTGAGTTATAATAATAACTGTAATAAGTGCACTCTGTTAAAGGGCAATGCAACTCAAGAAAAGAGTTTATATATCGTACTATTCCTGTTTATTATATATAACATTACTTCGACTCAGATTTCTGCTTTGGAAGAAAATGTGAAAACTCAGAACGGTGACTAAAACTTGTTATCGCGCTGAATCAACCCAAGTGGGACCCAAGTACATAAGCTGAATTTTGATACCCTAAACGCGTATTTCAGCAGTGTAAAAAAGATACCCTATTTCCTGATTTTCGGTGATTTCGAGACCCTAAACACGTAACGTGCCTGATCGTAAAAAACGACCCTTTTTACGTGATTTCTTGGTCACGCATGGTACCCCCCTTTATATGGAGACATACCCCCCCGGGCCTTTTGATAGGGCCCATATAGTTAGAATTATGGTTCAGTCACATTTGACACGGCGGCCGTACGGTCTAAAATTTCTACGGCCAATTACAAGTAAAGGGCCGCCGTAGCATTTATACGGTCACATACTTTAGCAGTCACATTAGCCACGGCCGCCGCACGGCGTAATTTTAATTTATGGAGACAGAAAATCTGCGGCTGCCGTACGGCCTTTGAAGTGATGACGCACGATGGCCGTAGGGTGTTCCTGCGGTGGGCCGTATGTTTTTGAACAAATACCAAGGCAGACGCAAGCCGCCCGCAAGGCGGCCGCAGGGGGACCATAAGGCAACCGTGCGGCCAGACTGATGCTACCACTACACACCTATAGTGAGTGGTAGCCACATGTGGCGTGGATAATCTAAATAGCACATAAATGCAATACAGGGTGGACCCCAAAAAGGAACGTGGCACTCCCCAAAATATAGTAACACAATTTTGTTATCCATTCGATAGTGTGTCTTTTCCAATGAAAAATGATACAAAAAACAGTAATTTTGGACGAGTAGTTTTTTGTTTTAAGACGTCTTAAGTGAGACCATGTCAGGTTCACATTTTTTGTAAATTTGTACTATGTTAGTGCCTGGTAAATCGCACTTCCTGCCCATCATAGCATCGAACAACTATGCACATCCGGCACATAACTTAATGCACACTAACAATGACGCGCGTATTGCTAGTTGTTCGATGATATGACGGGCAGTAAGTGCGATTTATCATTCACTGACTTGGTCAAAACTTGACAAAAGAGAGAACCTGACAATGTCATGGTGTCACTCACAGCGCCCTAAAAACAGAAAAACTACGCGACCAAAATGACTGTTCCTAGGAATCGTTTTTCATGGTAAAAGACACCCTATCCGATGGACATTATAATTACTGACACCCGGGTTTTGCTATAGCCGGACACATTTATTGAGATAGGTTTCTTAGTTTATTGTGGGATAAAAATATAAAGCAGACAAACTGGGTGATATGTAATTCATAGACTCTAGGGCAGCCCCACGGCGCCCGCAAGACCACCGTACGCCCGACGTACGGTCGACGTGGAACCGTTCTACGCCATGGCTACGGCGTGTATAATTGCTTCGGCGAACGTAGAAATTAAAAAGACTTTGAGTTATAATTCTACGGCGACCCCTGCGGCCTGTAAAATATACAGTTACGCCGTACGGGGACCCTGCGGCCACCGCAGATTTTCTCCGGCCGCCGCACGTTTCTCTCGATTTCGGGGGCGTACGGCCGCCTATTGTAGAGTTGGCTATTTCTGACTTTAAAGAGCTCACTACTAGCATAACTATATAAATGTACTAATTCAGAGTCTTGATGAGTATTTTACGTCGACATCGCAATGGTGTATGGTCAGGACTTTCGGCATCTGCATCTGTGTCCTTGGTGCTTTCCATCGTCCTCGACAGCCATGGATTCGACTCGAATGGTACTTTGTCTTCTTATGACGTGGGACATGGTCCTCTGTATCATCTCACCTAAGTGTGCATTTAAAGACAAGAGATACATAATCATACAATTGAATTTACTGTCTGTTATAATCAAAATAAAAAAACATGAAAATAGCTTTATCAAATTTGTCTGATATACACAAAATACTACAGTTTGGAGGGGTGGTACAATGTTTTTACGAGTGCCTAATAATAATAATGAGGTATTTATAACGCGCATATCACAATTGTCTCTATGCGCTGTAAGAAATTGCATATAAACTGTGTGCAGTAACAATCATTTTCTGGAACAAGGTTTGCATTATAGTCATAATGTGTTAAATATGGTAAGATCTCCATAAAAAGTATTTTTTGGGATACAATTTTTACAAATTGACCTTGCTTCAGGATTCTGATCGCCTCAGATTCCTTGCCTTTTGACAGTTCCCAATGGTCCCATACGGGTGTCGCAAAACTGAAGGCGTTTGTCGATTGAAGACATTTATAAGGATTTTTGTATCAATATTGAGACCATACAGATTCAAACGTGAAACTAAGGCTCGCATTGTAATACCCGCATGCATGATTAGACACTACTTCAGTAGATGAATATTTGAAGATTTTATAAAGCTTCTGCTTGTTCAACAAAAGGCGTGACATACATTAAAATAACAACATATTCAGGCAAGCCATTTGAGTACGTTCTACTAATTTTTGCTCTAAAAATAATAACGCTTTAATAATTAATGTAGAAATGGTATACTGCACAGAACGTACATTGGCTCAAAGTGGATTTCGATGCACTGCAAACGAACGACCTGATATCTCACAACTGACCAAACCGAATAATTAAGCTAAACATAAAAACTTTATATAGAAAGCCTGATTATTTTTCTTGTAAGGGGTAGTACAGTTTTGGTAAGGCTGAACTATAGTACAGTAACCCAAACCTGCAAAGTAACATTACAAACTAAGACTCCACCATGCTCGAAAGGTATACAAAATTACAAACGACTAGGTAAAAAGCCTGTTAGCATTCAAAAAGATCCATTAAAACACGAGAGGCATTGGTTTCAACCATTTCCCACACAAAATTATGCATGTGATGTTTTGTTGAAATAATGATTATAAATAGAGAATTCATCGACAACTATTTAAAAACAACTTTTGAAATTTTTTGAAAAAGTGTAAACATTTTTTTTTTTTTTTTTTTAAATCATCGAATAAATTTGATGGGGCCCAAATTTATTACGATCGGATATATTTATTGATATTTCAGCTATTTCTGAACCGATTTTGACCAAATAAAGTTTATTCTGCCATTAAAATTGCATGACAATCGCCACTCAGTTTTTCATTACTTCACAACAAATTGTGTTGTGCAGCGCCCTCTCTACCAAAACTGAACTACCCCTTTAATATGACGCCAAACATGTTTAATTTTCAAATTACATTCATACCTACTGTAGCATTCCTTTTGAGATTCACTGAAGAATGTTGATTTAAAGGGATAGTTGAGTTTTGGTAGAGAGGGCGCTAGACTACTTTTTTTTTTGTGTAAAATTTGAAAGAGCATAATATTTAAATAATAAAATCATCTTTGTTTGATCAAATTCGGTTCAGAGACGGCTGAAATATCCATATATAACAATTTGTAATCAACCTGGGGCCCCAGGTTTTTTTGAACCAGCCGTTAAAATTTTCAAAAAAATGCTTCCTCTTTTCAAAAAGTTACAAAATAGGTATTTAAATAGTTGTTGGTTATTTCTCTATCTAATCACTATTTCAACAAAGCATCACATGCACAATATTTTATTCAAAATGGTTGAAACCGCTGAGTGTTTAGAGAGCGCCCTCTTACGTTTTAACGGCTCTTTTTTAATGATAACATGATCTTTACTACGTCATTTGTAATTTGGTGTTCCTTTCTAGTTATAAATATTAGTTTGTAATGTAATGATGCAGGTTTTGGTTACTAAAATTCAGTTTCACCAAAACTGTACTCTCCTTACCAGAACTCAACTATCCCTTTAAAGACTCACATATGTTGGTGAAGATGTCTTCCACACCGTGGCCGGTCTTAGCGCTCAACTGGAAGTGAAATGCACCATGGTCGTCGGCGTACTGGGCAGCCGATGTCCGGTCGACCACCCTTGATGACTCGAGGTCAACCTTGTTTCCGACAAGGTAGATGAGAATGTCCTCGGGCCCTTGTTGCTTCAACTCGCTCAGCCAGAAATCGACCTCATCGAACGATTTCTGCATTTTATTTGTAATAAGGTTGTTATAGTATTACGTAAGTTAAAGGAAAAATAGTGAAAGCAAAACTGCGTAAACTGCGTAATGCATTTATACAAAAGAAAAGAAACTTTGTAAGGAAAAAAGAATGCGCAAAGATATTCCTTGTAAAAGAATAAACAAGTGAGTGTTGAACCATCATCCAAACTTACCTGGTTGGTAATATCGTAGACGATGATAGCAGCGTTAGCCTCTCTGTAGGTTAGCGGAACCAATGATCTGTACTATACAATTGAAGAAAAAAAATAATACAAAAATACTTTATATGAAATTCTCACTTTGTATGGGATTTTAATGAAAACATACAAACGGACAAGATTACATGTACATGTATATATCAAAAGAGAGAGAAAACATAATGATGTACGAAAAGGGACGTGTAATGGAATATCGATGGGTTATTGTTTTCGTTTTTATACATGTTATATTTGTTGTTATGGCTCCCTAAGGTGTTGACATTAGTCAGCGCTTTTGAAATGATTTTTATGCGAAAATGTTCACATTATAGGTAAAAGAATGAACTCATTTGATTAAATGCTATCTTCATGACTTGTTACGAGGAATAACTATTGATAAAATGATAAAGAACTATATATTAAATTATGACGTAAATGTATACAGGGTGGCCCAAATTAAACGGAACGGGGCATTATGTCCATCTGATAGGATGTATTTTCCAATGAAAAACAATACCAAGAATAGCCTAGTCATTTTGGTCGCGTAGTTTTTGTTTTAGGGCGCTTTGAGTGACACCACGTCTTTTTTGTCAATAAGGGAGTTCGTAGTTACAAACTGCGCATGCGCCAATTTCTGAGACGAAAATTTACTGTTCCAAAAACATCGATATTGCCCGTTGTCACATAGACCTTCGTGCAATTATTGTCACATTTGAAACGTGTTTTCACGGGAAATTTGGCTCGAAGTCATAAATGTTTTTCTGAATTAATCATAATGGACATCTCATATACATAATACTGATTTTTGTTTTCTATTTATTTTCGGATTTTAACAAAAATACCAACGTTCGTATCGGGGCTTTTATTGAAATCGAAAAGGCCCCATACGTAGATTTTTGTGTACTGTTTTCTTTTAAGTGTTGAAAACGGGCAAAGATGTGATTTCTATTCTAAACAAAATTATTTAGACTGCTTCAAGTTTGAAAATTAAAATGAATGGTTATATTTATTCAATTTTATATATTTTAGGATTAAGGTGTTTTTTTTGGTCAGGTCTTTCAAACGTAACGAAACACAAGGAGAATTCACGCACGCACACGGAAATTCTGCATAGAGCGTGCGTCACAGGCTGTGCCGGTGTCAGCGCATAATCTGTCTGGGTGGAAAGCCTGTCCCGCCCGCGAATTTTTTTTTCCTACGAACTTTTTGTCTCTTGCGCATGCGTACATGGTCCTTCTCCGAGACCTCATGAATATGTATATGTACGTCAGTGGCGCATGCGTATTATGGTCATTCACCGAGACCTCATGAATATTTATATATACGTCATTAGGCCATTTATCAACGCATGCGCACTTCCCTCCCCTCTCCTCTTCTGTAGATTGTTGCACACATTAAATTAAAGATGAATTTCAAATAAATATGTAGGGTTAGAACTTATGTAGCCTATGTAGGATAATTGGAAATACAGTATGAGGTCAAGTTTCACATTGGGCAGAATATATTTGTGGTATGATGATAGGCATAACGAACACCACGGGGTGTATTCTGAAATTATAATTTATTTTATCTACGTTATATCTATTTCACAAAAATATATTTTAGCAAATCGCTATTCCTTTAGTGCAGTGTAATATTTCAGTGAGGTAGATATGACGTAGATACAATACAATTTAGCTTAAAATCGTTTTCAGAATACACCCCCAGTAGTTGGTTAGTCTTGTTTTTCATACGTTGCCATATTTTGATTCACATGGGATCTTATTTCCAAGTTGATATCATTAATGTAACCTTCTTTATAATTATGTATCCCAACCCCTTTGCCTTTCTATTTCTCTATCTTCTCTCCTTACACTCATTTGTCTACTCCCCCCCCCCCCCCCACCATTAATTTCTTAAGTTCCCTTCTTTATTCAATAGTATTTATTGACAATAAGTCCATTAATCAATATGTAATGGAATTTAAGATTCACATTTAATCATTCTTAGCGCCATCCTTTTACCGATCTAACATTATGTCACATTCCTTTCCATCATCCTTTGCCCCTACTCATCTATCTTCATATCTCCTCTACACTCTTGCATGCTTAATTCTGCTTGCTCCATTCTACACAATCATCTTTTTCGCTAGCTCTCCCCCCCCCCCCCCCCCTCCCCCTCTCTCTCTCTCTCTCTCTCTCTCTCTCTCTCTCTTCCTCTTTTTTTGTTTTGTATTAAATCACTGAATCATTGATACAATTATTAACACAATGATATTCATATTTTCTGCTCTTATTTTTTAATGTACATTAATGATGTTCAATACAGTCCTGATTTAATTACATACATATTATTTGCGGTTGACACATATGTCTACTTAACAGGAAATGATATTGACAATCTTATCATATTATGAATGTACAGTTGGAATATATAGATCCATGTACATAGATGAAAGCATCAAAGCAAACCATATGATCTTGGATGTTGAAAACAACAATTCTATATTGGTACCTGCTAAAAAATAAAGATCCCAATTACAGACCATTGTTATTAAAGGGATAGTTGAGTATTGGTCAAACTTAACTTTAGTAACCAAAACCTGCACCATTACGGTACAAAGTAATAGTTATAACTTCACCATGCTCGAAAAGTATACAAACAACTAAGTAAAACCCCAGTTATCATTCAAAAAGAGCCGTTACAACTCAAGAGGGCGCTATTTAAAAAAAAAATTGGTTTTAGCCCTTTTTCATACAAAATTGTGCATTTAATGTTTGTTAAAATAATGATTCAATATTATTCTCTCTTTCACCAATGCAGCTCCTTCAAAATAGGTGTAAGGTGAGAAAACCTAGGAATACCAGTAAGAACTCGTGCTGCAGTCAAAGGGATTGTTGAGTTCTGGTAAAGAGAGTACAGTTTTGGTCAAATTGAATATTAGTAACCAAAACCTGCACCATCACATTAGACAAATTGTAGCTCGAAAGGAATAGAAAATTACAACTGACTAAGTAAAAAGCCTGTTAAAACTCAAGAGGGCGCTCTCTAAACACTCATTGGTTTCAACAATTATGTTAAATAAAATATTGTGCATGGGATGTTTTGCTGAAATAGTGATTAGATAGAGAGATAATCAGCAACTATTTAAAAATCTCTTTTGTAATTTTTGAAAAGAGGATGCATTTTTAATTTTTGTTAACGGCTGGGTCAAAATGATTGAATAATTGTGGGGGCCCCACATTTATTACAAATGGTTATGTTTATGGATATTTCAGCCATTTCTGAACCGATTTTGATCAAATAAAGTTTATTCTGTCATAAGATTTGTATGCTCTTTCGATTTGACAATCAGTTTTTCATTATCTCACAAAAAACTAGATGGATCTTTGATTGCGCGCAATCAAAAATTATGCCTCCGCTATCACGCGATTTTAATATCAAGCCCAAATTAACATGCACTGATCTAATTTTTAAAAATATTGTTCATATATTTTGAGACCTGTGACCTTGACCATATGACCCCAATCTTTGATGGCTCCCTAAAAAAACATGCAGGTACCAAGTTTGATTGAAATCTGACATTTAGTTCTTGAGATTTTGGCATTACAAGCTTTTTTGCATTTATAATGAGTCCCGTGACCTTGACCTCAACCTCATGACCCCAACATTTTATGGCTACGCTGACTCTTTATGATACATTCAGGTACCGAGTTTGATTGAAATCTGACATTCAGTTCTTGAAATTTTGCCATTACAAGCCATTTTCGCATACATATTGAGTCCTGTGACCTTGACCTCTGACCTCATGACCCCTAAAATCTAATCAGATCATTGTCACCCCAATATGTACACTCATACCAAGTTTGAAATTGATCCGTCAACTGGTTCTTGAGATATCGCGAGAACGAAACGGGACGGACGGACGGACGTACGGACGGACGGTCGACCCGAAAACATAATGCCTCCGGCCACTTCGTTGGCGGAGGCATAAAAACTATTTTGTGTAGTGCCCTCTATAGCAAAACTCAACTACCCCTTTAGACAGCTCGCATGTTACATGTTCATGACAGAGTTGCCCATTTGTGTTTGATATAACATTATCTTTAAAAATGCATATCTTTTTTTAAATTCTTAATCAGAAATTGCTACAAATATAATGTCCTGTTCCTTTTTTCTACTCAAACTTGTTCAGGGTAGAATTCCCCTTTAAGTAGGTGAATTTGCTTGTCTTGTTTTTCCTCTCAAACAGGTACACACACCTAACGACATGTCCACAGAGTATGTCTTGTCGACCTCTTCTTCACTTGGAACGGTGAATGTTATATTCCCATTGCAGACAATCCTGGATTGGTCAATCTTTGAGCCAAGTGAGTGATGAAGCAGAAAGCGTGATTGCAGGGCTCTATCTAGGCAACTGTTGCAGATGCTCAGCAGGCGTCTCTCATAATAGGCCTCAAAACGTGTGACTAAAAAGTCCACTAGCTGGATGACATTGTACGCTTCGTTCTCTCGAATATCTGGTCCTTCAGAATCCTCATAGAAGCCTCAGCAAAGTTGTTGGTGATTGTTTCCACGCACATTCATGCCTTCACGATGGCAAACTGCCCACGAGGTTCTGCGATCGTAGATGTCCTTCATGTGGGCAGCAAACCCTTTGTAGCTCCGAAAAATCACATCATTGGCAGCTTTCTGGTAATTCTCCTCTAGTTTGTCGATGGTTTGGTAGTATACCATGTCCTTCAGCAGGGAAAGTAGCGCTGGTCGGTGCTCTTTTCTGACACCCTTTTTTGAGTCCCACAGATATCTCCAGAAAGCTTGAAGAACATGAAAGATGCACAAGAGCAAGGCGGACTCGGGGTACACGATCTCTAAAGCCTGCCTTTCTGATAAGCTGTCATCAGTCATGAAGATTTCCGGTCCTCTCAGTCCACTCCCGAAGTGAGAATCATCACTCAAAAATGAATTGTACTTGTGTAGAGCCTCCGTCACAGTTTCTGTACTTTCACTGGTAGTAACTAATACTCCAAGAGGAACTCCACCAGCACAGCAGTGAAATAAGAACAGGAATACACGACATATCCCTGCCTGTCCATATTTCCTGAAGCATCAATGAAGACCAGTTCACTGGAATGTTTTGTGCTGCTATGAATACGATGCATAAGGGGAGTACAAATAGCAGTGGCTACATTGCGTTCCCCGACTATCTTCATTCGCGCTCCTTTCCCACCTGTTGCCTCATCATACTCCTTCAACTTGTCATCGAAGTTTTGCAGCACCTGCTCACCCTTTGTTTTACCATGCATACTTGGCACTGAAGTTCTTGTAGTATAACCTGAAGGAAATGAAAGAAAATATTGCCATGGTAATCTACAATGCAGAGTAAAGTCACATGTCAGTTACCATTCTATACTTCTTTGTTCTCCTGATGGATATCAGTCATAAGAACGATGAAACTAAATATTTCCATTTCTTTTGAATTATTCATCATGTGTAACATGCCCATTGTCTTGGATGTGTGTACATTGATCATTTGCATCAATGCCTCATCCATGGTTTTAAATTTGCATAATTAATTGATAGTTATAACCCTAATCCCATTAGGGGGGGGGGGGGGGGGGCATTTTGCCCCCCCCCCCCCCCCCCCCCCGTCGTTTTTTTTGACGTGCATCTAGACCGATTGGAATTTCACGTTCAATCTTCGTGAGTTTTTTCTCTCAAGTCTCCCACATGTTTTGATATATAATTCACCCCGGTCAGACATGTAGAACTGATTTTAGAGGTCGATAATTGCTCAACCGTCACAAAAAATAGAAATTTGTGTACAGGTTTCTATGTAATTCATATATCCGATGCCATGTAAACTCCAAATCTGATATAATTGTTACATTGAATTATAATTTGGATTATTTCTTTGTTATTAGTTTAATTCATACACTTTAGAGATAAATTCTTCTAAAAAATAAACAACAAAAAGAAATAAATGAATAAAATACATAAGAATGAAAACAATGTGGGTAAATCCGGGAATACTAATTGGCATATTTGCATATTTTATGCAAATTAGTGATATATTTTATCACCATAAAAAACATGGATATGATGAATTACATCATTTGAAAGTATTTTTACAGAAAACCTGAAGAAATCCTGTAATTTCTCTTTAATTTAGATGAAAATCCCAATTTTCCCCCAAATTCGTCAAAAATTTGTATATTAAAAATGTTAATTAATTATTTTTAAACAAAACAATGGTCCACTTTTTTTTTCTTTTTCAAATTCTTATTCTACTTGACTTTTTTTTACGCATGTGCCAATTTTCAAGTCAATCGGTCCATTCGTTGCCGAGATTTGAGGGGGGGGGGCCAAAATGCCCCCCCCCCCCCCTAATGGACTCAAGTGACCAAAATAACCCAATGGGCTTAGGGTTAAGGTCACAACCACAATGTACTGAACATAACATAAACCAACCTTGTACTCAAGCTTGTTGGATTTCTCTGCAATCTTGGGATAAGTGCGTGCCAGTCGATATGTTGTGTAGCTAGCGTCTTGAAAATCCTGTAGCCATGCCCTTATTTGCATCATCTCCGGAATTCAATTTCAACCTCAGCTTCAGCTCAAACTGGGATGAATTCTGCTTATTCGGGGTATTCTGATAGATTTGGTGTTCATAATTTGCTGATAACTGAACACCCCCTGAAAAATAAAAGGGGAATATTGTAGTGAACTTGTTAAGCCTCATCTGATCAAGCAGCAAGGCTTTCTGTCCATCGATTGGTTCTTGGGATATTGCATTCACAATGGATGGATGGACAGACAACCCCAAAACATAATGCCTCAGGCAGCCTTTGGGGGGGGGGGGGGGGGGGCGGGGGGGCGGATGCATACAAATATAAATTGGAACTCTATGTTCACTCCTAGCTTCTCGTCCAGTTGTATCCTCACATATGTACAATACAGAGCTAATGGTTGTAAGAGGTCAATACCGTTTTAAATTTTGTTTCTTGATTTCTGAAATAGTGCCAAATAAATAAAATAAATAAATAGAATGATAAAAATAATAATTGAATTAAATAATAATCATTAATTGTTGAATATGATCAATATCACTGTACTGAGTCCGAGGTCAACTCAAGTCTCAAGCTCTGCTATATGAGGTCAACGTAAACAGTATTACCCCATACTCCCTTTAGTTCCTTTTTGTCCATATTTGAGCAAGGAGGATCAGAACTGGCAGTAACAGAGAAATGGAGACAATGGATAGGACAGAGCCAGAGCCCCAAAATGACGACAATGACACAGTTCTAATTTAAATTTGTTAAAGTATTTTTTCCAACATTGCTGGTCAGCAGAATGGTGAGTAAATGTAATTTACTATTTAGGTGTCACAAATTGTAGATCTAGATCTATCATAGCTGAGCTTGGAGAGTGAAGTGGAGATTTTGACTGAATTCCAACAGGCATTGAAAAAAACATAATGTTTAAAAATGTGAAAATCAGTAGAGCTTTAGAAGTTAGAGGTCACTGTCGTGGCTTCACTCCAAAATATCACCCCTGGAGTTAGACCAATGTCCATGGCCATGCATGGGCATGGCATGCATGTTCTATCAGTCAAAGAGACCAGACATAACTTCAACTCAAATCAGACTAGATCTAGGAGTTATAGTGTACTCTAGAAATAGACCAGACATATACTACACTAAAGGGACATAAAATTAATAGTACTAACATTGTCCAAGTCCAAAATTTAGGGTTGGAAAGTTATTCAAAGTTGTGTAAGGGATTGGATCCCTTAGTCTCCCTCCACCTACATTGGGCTCGACAAAAATCAAATTTGTAAAAATCTGTAACATTTATTCCGTACCTGTAACTGTAGCTCAGATACTTGTGGAGATCGAGTGCCTTTGCTGGGGTGAAGCCTTCTTTGAAAAGACCGACCAGTTTTTCTCTGACTTTTGCTGAGACATCTCTGTGTCGAAGAGCATCAGCTGCCATGCCTGGGTGATTGTGATGACAAAGGGTTACCATCAGTCTTCCATCATGAAAATGTGGTTCAGAACTCCTGTAAAAATGGAGAGACAGCCAAGTCTGTTTGTTAATAACAACATATCAATACTATAAATCAACAAAAAAGCACTTTTTTTTTTTTAAATTAGGCTTTGTGAGGTATCGAAAACCATTAACCCCACCCCCTCATAAATCCTCATACCTTGCTGTATTTGTATGAACAAAATGCATGGGTCAAGGTTTCATTTTTCCCCCTTTCATTTAACAAATATTTACGATTGAAGTGTTCAGATATTAAATTATCCACCACAGAAACCCCGTATAAAGTGAGTGCAATGTCATTGTTGGCAATATGGCCAATGTCACGAGTTAGTGAATATCACTTTTTATTTTTGCTCATTACTCGGCAATATAACGTCTATTTAATTTGAAATCACACAGCAATCAGCAAGTCAGCTCAGTCGACATATCGTTATCATTATCAGAATAATAATCAGATAACAACAATAATCAATTATGCCATTGATTTATGCACATTGTCATTGTATCAATCACTCATCACTTTTTGCAAGACTCCAGACCAGACCAAGCAAGAAGAGATCCCTAGTTAGTAGTTTAATTAAGGCTTTATACTACTAGAGAACCTTGTAGTTGTAGCTAGGAGTAGGACGGAGTAGGACTATCGTTAACTACTACTAGTACGTACTAGTACTAGTAGTAGTACGTAGTAGTTTAGTACGTTTAAGGAGAATGATAAGCAACAATATGAATATTGTATTGTCCCAAGAACTTTTATTTCATAATATAGCATTATTGTATTGTCCAAAGAACTTTTATTTCATAATATTCAAGATAACTGATCATCAACAGACCACAGTCAACACTCAAGTCTCATACAAGTTTACAACACAACTCAGTCACTGACTCAGCATCTAGAAGAACAAACAATACATAAATTTAAATATGTGGGACTGGGAAGTGGAAGTATGCAATAACAAAATGATAACAAGGAGACAGACGTTGGAAAACTACTTTCTGTTAGTGTTATTTAAGTACAATGACATGGGAATCAGGAACAAGACAGTTATTCAAGATCATACTTACTTGCTGTCTAAAGGTGCAGAATATCTCAAACTTATTGGTTATCGCACTTCTCCCAATAGTAGTAAGCAAATAATTACCGTTGGTGAAGGTGATGGGACAAACTATCACGTCCGAGGCGATCTGGATGTAGCTATCTTTCCGAAGCGAAGCTGAGGAAAGATAGCGTATACATTCAGATCGCCGAGGAAGTGATAGTTTGCCATCGCCTGAAACCAAAAGGTGATTATTTGCTTTATAGCCTATTCCTCATCTTCTAGATCTTCTAGATCTAGTACTAGTCTACTTTTACTGTGTTACTAGGTTTGATCTACTTACCAATATGTTATTCCATGACAATTCCATAACAGTTCAACATGCAAATTCTTTTCACCCCTGTTCGCACAATTGGTCATAATGTCGATGAAATTGAAAACTTTACGTTGTAGTCCACAAGGAGAGTCCTGGACCTGGTCTATAGACTAGACTGTCTTGAATCGTGTTCATGCCGGTTTCACTGACAGGCCGTTTTACATTGGCTTTCCCCTCTTCCTTGAGTTTCCGAAGAACAGTTTTGAACACTCGACCAGGTCTCGCAAAGTTGGTATCCTTGATAATGTCTATGTCTCGCAAATTCAAAAAATGTCTCTGCAGACCACATACCTCAAAGCTTGTAGAGATTTCTTACTGTATGACTCACCATTTCGCGATTTCACACCAGCATACAATCTCCCCAACACTTGGTCTAGCGATTTCAAGTCCATGTCAGACAGTTTGTCAAAATGTATGATTCCCGCATCGCAATAATCTTGGAACACTTTCAGGCTGAACTTAAGTTGTCGCTTTGTATTTTTACTTTCACTCTCCAGTAAAAACGTGTCCATTTCATCCTCATCCAAAAGCTCAAACCTTATGTTTGTGGCCGCCATTTTAGTAGAGTACACAGAACGAGTATGCAAACAGTGTATGTACGATACTACAACAGGGGCGTCGATCTGTTCGGAAAACACAATGCAATTGTTCACAAACAATGCTCGCCCGGCCCGGCCAATGCATTGTGTTTTCCGAACAGCTGATCGACGCCTCTGATGTACAGTGCATAGTGTATGCAGTGTACTACACGTATACCGTATGCACAACGAATACAATTAAATTTGTAATTCGCGCGCATAGAGTTATCGCGCCACTTATTGGTATTCAATTCAATGCAACCGCGGAGTGTAGATAGTACTTTTTATCTAGTGAGTGCAACGCACTTTCACCCAAGATATCTACAGAGTGTAACGATGGGCGAAACTATATTTCATCACGTGATTAACTGTTGACCAATCGTAGAGCAAGATTCTTAGTATGTGGAATATAATATCATATATCCTGTAGATCACGCCTGAACTGGTACATGCATGCAATTAGCTACCGTATACTATTCGCAATTCGCAAATTTACTTTCGTACGCGTATCGTAGAGATGTTAATGAATATTCATGAGATCTCGGAGAATGACACATGTGCGCATGCGCCAAGGACAAAAAGTTCGTAGGAAAAAAAATTTCGCGTCCCGCCCTAACCCGAAACCCTAACCCTAACCCTAACCCTTACCCTAATTTGGTGGCTATAGGTCAGATCAGTGGCTATAGGTCAGATTTAGTGGCTATAGGTCAGATTTAGTGGATATAGGTCAGATTTAGTGGCTATAAGTTAGATTTATTGGCTACATAAGTGTATACAGTATAGCAGTGGTTGGGCCTAATACACGATATTGCCATTAGGGTGGGACAGGCTATCCGCCCATCCAGACAGATTATGCGCTCACACCGGCCGCAAACGTACGCGTAAAGCCTCAATTTTGGTACAATCTTCTGAAAACCCGATGACGTCACACTGCTCCATGGGCTAACTACGAACTCCCTTATTTGTACCTAGTCAGTGCTTGATAAATTGCACTTACTGCCCGTTATAGCGTCGGACAACGAGCAATACACGCGCGCCATTGATATAGTGTGCATTCAGATGTGTGCCGAGAGAATGGGCAGTTGCTCGATGATATGACAGGCAGGAAGTGCGATTTATCAGGCAGTGACTTGGTAACAAAAATGGCAAAAATGGGAAGCTGACATGGGTCCCGTTGCAGAAAGAGATACAATCGATTGTAAGTTACAATTAATTGTAAGTTACAATTAATTGTAAGTCAGATCATGTGTTCTAGATGCGCGAATCTGATTGGTTGAAACGCGCAAAGTTGCTGACTTACAATAAATCGTTACTTACAATCGATTGTATCTCTTTCTGCAACGGGACCATGGTCTCACTTAGGCCTAGTCTCACTACAGACGTCCTACAACAAAAACTACTCGTCCAAATGACTGATCCTGGTATCGTTTTTCATTGGAAATGACACTCTATCCGATGAACATAATCATGTTGTTATTATATGTTGGGAAGTGCCCCGTTCCGTTTTTTGGGGACCACCCTGTATAAGACTGCATACAAAGTAAAGCACATGTATTGCGTAATACAATTCTTGAACAAATTTTAAAAAGTGTAATTGCCGCGAGAATTCCACCTCTTGGTGGAGGCCGCATACCACTGTGGTATAGATATGGGAGTGGTGGGTGCCGCAGCCCCCCCCCCCCCCCCCCCCCAACAAAAATCAACAAACAGCAAACAAACAAACCTATATTATATCTAAATACTTTTCTGAAGAGTACGAAACCGTTAGAAGTGATTGAATAAAAAACTTTACCATCATGGAATTATAGCGTTTTTTCGAGTTTGTTTTGTTGACCTTATATGACATATTATCAATTGTATATATATATTTCATCGACGAAGACTTGTAGAGTTATATTTATTTATATCTAAATATATACTGTATATATACTGTGGTATATTATGTATTTAAATGATCTTTGTGATAATTTATTAACAAATTAAGGCTTATTACAGGGTTAAAGG
>JBAMJV010000352.1:0-130000 GCA_037951105.1 Echinarachnius parma
ACCAAAGCTACTAGATCCCTTTAATGTTGCTTTTACTTATCTATATTTGTTTATATCTAGTTACTAGTTATTGACCTTATCAAACATTTCTACTGAATGTGCAGTCCTGGTACAGTACACACATCAACAAAGATCCCGAGGAACTGAAGGTTGACATCACTTTTTGCACTTGTCACCAAAGCTACTAGATCCCTTTAATGTTGCTTTTACTTATCTATATTTGTTTATATCTAGTTACTATTGACCTTATCAAACATTTCTACTGAATGTGCAGTCCTGGTACAGTACACACATCAACAAAGATCCCGAGGAACTGAAGGTTGACATCACTTTTTGCACTTGTCACCAAAGCTACTAGATCCCTTTAATGTTGCTTTTACTTATCTATATTTGTTTATATCTAGTTACTATTGACCTTATCAAACATTTCTACTGAATGTTCAGTCCTGGTACAGTACACACATCAACAAAGATCCCGAGGAACTGAAGGTTGACATCAAGAAATGGAAGAAACAAAGGCAGAGAGAAAAACAACTACAACAACAAATGGAGGCTGACCGAATGCAGAAGGAGGTAGGACATCTTTGAATAATAATGCTACTAATAGTATTAATGATGATAATATTAATAATAATAATAATAATAATGATAACAATACCAATCATACTAATAATAATAATTATAATGAATATTTGTAATAATAAAATAATAATGATACTGCAGAAAAGTAATTCAATAATAACAGTAGTAATAATGATAATACATGTAATAATAACAATGATACTAACAATAATAGAAATATCAATTTTAATCATAATAATAATGATAATAATTATTATCAAAATAATAGTAATAATAATAAAAATAACAATGATAATAACATTAGTAATAATAATAATAATAATAGTCATAATGGTAATGATAATATAGGTTTTCCCAGCCAAATTCGTCAAAATAGCAGGCATATTCATTATATGTAATTCAAGTTCGCGTGATTTTTGTAAACCTGCTGTTTACACTGTTCAATTTTAAACTCCAGAACATTCATATTCGTCAAATTGCATTCAGTTTACAACGACAACGTATTCAAATTGGTCAGAATGTCAAACAATTTGGCAATACACATCCGTCATTCAAATTCGTGCCAGTTTGCTTGACCTTAGATTTCGGACCGATTTGGGTTTTCTATTTCGTTTTCAGGCGTGCTTCTTTGCACATCTAGCATTCAAATAAGAACGATCAGAACAATCATACAGTATGACGCATTATGAAGGCGGAGGGGGGGGGGGGGGGGGGGGGGGTGGCAATTTACTTCCCTATTTCCCATTCTTCCATCACTCCCCAACCACCACCCCCACCCAAGGCAGGTTTTTTTTTTTAGGTCATATTTTTCTTTATTCCTTTTTTAAAGACTTATTTTAATCTTTTTTTCCCCGATACACACTGTTAATTAATGTTCACATTTTCACATTTAACCGGTAATTGTAATGTTATGTTAAGTCATACACTTGTTTCATGTTTTCATTTCATTTCCATTTGTCACACATTGCTTGGGTCATTTCTTTATCTATATTGTCTTTATTCTGTTTTTTAAAGAATTATCTTAACCTTTCTTTATGAGATACAAAAGTGAAATGGAATTGTATAGACCTATTCCTATAAAGCTACACTCTCATTTGTACGAAACGAGCGGGTAGCTTTATCGGAAAACAATACAACTAATGAAATTAATGAAAAGGATTGCACACATTTCAAAGATGTTAGCCCGTAGACGAAATAGAATGTATGAACGCCTTATACATTTTATCTTTGAGGACGAAATCGAATGCTCTTCACCTGATTTTCTAAGTTGAATGGTGTTATTTCAATTCGGTTTGACGAAAGTTGGCAATCGCACAGTCCAAAAATAAAATTGAATGAAATTATTTGCTAATTGAAACACGATCCTGATCTTCATTCAATTTCGTTCTAAATTGCGTGCTGTTAATGAACATTTGAGTGCTATTTTGACGAAATTGGCCGGGAAAACCTATAATAATGATAGTTATAATAGTTTTCCCGTAATTGTCAAGCTTGTGTCATTCAATTGTATACATCTTTACTTCAATTTCGTCCCATGGAGCCTGGAATGTGCTTATGCAACTTCAATTTCGAATTTGGCCGATCAATTTCACAAAAAGTCAACTCAACTTAGTCATGTGTCACACATTTGTCTTCATGCGTTACTTTGCTGCATTCCCCCCCCCCCCCCCATTTCCCCCCATCTTTGTACGTTCGTTGATAAACTATTTTTAATCTCTTTTCGTGTTGGTCTTGTTTTTCTAGATTGATGACGTGCTGGGAGCAAATCAACAGACGGAAATAAAAAATCCAACGGCGAGGTAGTATAGCATTATTTTCCAATATCATGTATAAATTGAATTGAATTTATTCGGCAAAAGTAAAATACAAAATATTACAGAATAAATGTACATGAACAAGTTAAAGCCGGGACCTCTGTGAAGCAGAGTAGTACATGATTTGACTATAATTTGATTGCATAAGCAGTTATTCAAAGGAGAAAAATGAATTGAAGAAATAAATTCCCAGTGGCTTAAATAATGTTGTTTTTACTAAACTTTCTTGATAAAAATTACAATTTTTTAATTACTTTTATAAAAAAAATATAATAAGCCTAATTTTCGCTTAAACGATAAAACGCGTATTTCATCTGATTTGCACAATTCAGCAAATTATTTTTCAAAGCACAATTTGTTTACATTATCCCCTATTTATGGCTGTATTGCTCCGATTTATTTGCCCCGTTCCACCAGAAGACTGCACCTGGTCCGCTCCGGCAGATGGGAACCGCAACAGGTGAGTCTTGTTTTGTTATGCCTATACATGATATCCAATTTTGTAGGTCAATAGCTGGAATACGTTTTTGACAATTTTGTGTTATCCAATTTTTGAACAAACGAAGAAAAAAGGTTTGTGCCCCCTACTTATTGGTGTCCCCCCCCCCCCCCCAATCAGACCAATCACACTAAGCCACTACTCGCCAACTCACTAACTGCGTGTGTTTATACTCTCTTGTTTATAACATAATCAGTGCTCTTTAACGTGTTTCCTTAAGCTTTATCTAATGAAATATTAGCCTGAAAATGAGCAAAGAAAAATAGGCTTCGTCGGTATATAATCGAACCCGAGACCTCCGGATTTGTAGACTGGTGCTCAGCCATCGAGCCACAAAGACCCTTGAATCGGGGAAGACACAATGACACCCTTTATTGCTCGTATAGTCAGCAGAAGCTATATAAACGGGGCACTAACCCCACAATAATTAAATTGATTTTTTTTTTTTAAAGGAAAGTGCTAGGGATCACACAAAATGATGCAGCATTTTGTTACTCAAAGTCTTACATAAAGGAAACTGACCAGAAATATATAATTAAATAAATGAAAAAGGTCCCGGGTTCAATTTCCGGCGAAGCCTATTTTACTTTGCTCAATTTATTTAATATATTTTTGGTCACTTTCCTCTATGCTATAATTTAAAATATAAGCCTGAAACAAGTTCTAAAATCTTGGCTATGTTGTTTTGTGCCGATAGGCCCCATTGCAGAAAGAGTTGCAATCGATTGTAAAGTAGCAATAAACGTCAAGTCAGAAAATGTGCATATTTGAACTAATCAGAGTTGCGCATTTGGTCATAATGATCTGACTTGCAATCAATTGCAACTTTGCAATCGATTGCATTTTCCCCCCAGCGGGGCCCAGAGGTAATAACGCACAGCAGCATGTGTGCAATGCTTCTACTATAGGTTTTCCCGCTCAATTTTGCACTTTTTTTCAATCGAATTCATTTAGGGTCATTCGAATTCGCGCGTTGCCGCGTAATCGTTGGTATCGGTCTTCCAAATTCCGAATAAGTGCATGCGAATTCATGCATACGCACACGCTTTCGTTAATAGACACAGAAGTTCATTTATGGGCATTCGAATTCGCGAATGTGCAGCCAACTGTCAACGGCCTTTCGCGAATTCGAATGACCATTGATGAAAAGGTATGCACTTTGTGCAAATTCACTTGCTCCTACGTGATTTTGAACGACTATTTACGAATTCGAATGCTGCTTTGGTACGGCGATCGCAAATCGCGCGAATTCGTTTGCTCCTATTATCAATTCGATTGACACAAGCGCGAAATTGAGCGGGAAAACCTATACTTATCTCTGTGAATCTGTGATTAACAATTGCTCTAAAATGTCTTTTTAGTTTTGGGGCCCCGTTGCCGAAAGAATTGCGAGCGATTGTTTAAGTTGCAATTAATTGTAAGTCCGATCATGTGACTAAATGCGCAAATCTGATTGGATCATAGAGGTATGTTTTCTGACTTGCAATTAATTGCAACTTTTCAATCGATTATATATCTTTCTGCAACGGGGCCCTGCTCATATTTTACATGTATACTATTTTTGTTGTTATCTTACTGACCTTACTAACTTTTTAAATTCCAAATAACCGGACATGGTGCGACAGGCAACTGGAAATGATGATTCTCACATCTACGAAGAGCCTATTCCCGTAACGCTCACCAAGGCGCAGCCACTGGGTGCAGTACGTCACAAAACTCACATACATTTTCCCTAATGCCCAGCGCAGACAGAACCGACTCGACCCGATCCGACTGGTTTGCAGCTTGATTAACTCAGTATGGGCTGCCTCAGGACTCCGGTTTTTTTTTCCGGTCAAGTGCCAGTCGGAGGTCATTCGAGGCCGATTCAACATGTTGGATCGGCTCCGACTGAGCGAAACTGACTGAAAATCAGTCGGATCGACTCGAGTCGGCTCTGTCTGCCCCGGGCTTTAGATTTCATTCCATTGACAACATAATAGAGTTTTCAACCAAAAGGCGCTAAATCCTCTTTTTCAACTACCGAAGAAAACATGTTTCTTTGTCCCACTTTGTACACGTGCCTATGGAATATGAAAATTGAACTTTCTGTATTTTGATTTTTAGTGTGTTATTTGTCGTAAAATTTGGATTCCTAGATAGCTACGTAGATTATACATGTATATATCGTATATCAATTCGTATGGAAAGTGGATATAGCGCCTTTTGGAAGTGAGCTCTTCAATATTGAACAAATGTATAACTTACAAATGAACCAGTTATATCAGTGTTGGAATAATCAGTGCATCAAATGATTTGTCATGCTGTGTCACTAACCGCTTTCGATAACTAGCTAACTGCTATTCCCTATATTAACACACACTAGTATAATCAGGCACAAGTGTCAGTGTTAACTCTACCTCGCAATTCCTCTATATTGCTTACCAAAATGTCATCAAAACATGTAGTTATACTTAATTACCTAACTAAATGTTTTATCATTTAATGTTGTACATGAGTATTATACTTAATTACTTATATACCTCTTATTTGGCCCCCTCAGAAAATCCGTTTTTACGGAATGAAGAGTTCGACTCTAAATTAGTCCGTAGTCAGGTAGTACGACCGGTGAATTGTCCCGCAAAAGTAAGAGTAGTTTGTCCATGTATTTGAATCAATCGTTTTCATTGTCTTTTAAAATACAAATATATTGTGTGAGTTGTTTATATCCTAAAATGGATGGGATGAACCTTCAATGCGACATATTCCTATCACTTCTTGTATGCACCAACAACGTCCAATCCCAGTGCTTATATATTTGTCATATTTACTCATGACGGCATACAAATGCCAAATTAGCATAGGCCTATACAATATTTCACCAGGATTATTCCACAGATGGAGATTTTCACTATCCAGATGTACTCGTTGTTGTTGTCTCGTCTTCTTATCGTAACACGAGTCACCAGCCGACTTACTCTTCCCAAAAGGTACCTAAATAAAGATACGTTGGTCTCATTTGTGTTGTCTAGTTAGTGCACGCCTTCTACATCCTTGGCGATAAAGTCAGCCTACGGTTCCATAATATAATGGAGCTACAGTACAATGACGCATTCAGTGTACCGTTAAATGTGACGCGAGTTACCGTGGAAATGTCCATATGAATCATCCTATTTAAATGGCCTAGCCACTGCACCGTTTCTCCTTCCGTATCATTTCTGTTTAACACGCGGAAGGTACTAGTAGGGGACTAAAGACTAAAGGGGACGACGCAGACCAAATTCGGAATGGACTAGTATGATAGGCTACTTTTAATTCGGCTGCGTTTCGGGTTAAACGAAATGTCATGGAACTTCAAAATTTGCTAGATACTGACCGTTACGCCACATTTTGGTCGGATAGGAAACGGAAGGAGAAACGATGCGTTTTTGTTCATATACCTACTTGTAGGCACCTACAGTGTCCAGGCCCAGTGCGGGAGACCGGTGCGAGGGGATGCAGAGACAGATCAAGGACATCATGAACCATGGAGGGCGTCCTAAGCCTGTCAAAGGCATCTTCAAGAACCCTTCCGCTTCTCAGGTAAGGTTTTGTAAGAACTGCTAGAGTTCCAAGTACGTTTTGAGGATTTTGACAATGTTACTAGATCCGTTTAAGTAAAGGCAAGCAAGTGGCGTAGGGGAGGGCACTTTTAGAGCTGGCCACTCTATGTATTTGATGTATAGCACTTGCCCCCCCCCCCCCCCCCCCCTCCCGGGAAGTTACTCAACTGCCCATCATACAACCCAATCTTATTTTGTCATATTATTCATGTACACACCAATGGCGTACGATTGGCAAAATAAACCATCCAACTAAATGGACGATTCTATGATAGTCGGAAAAAACACATGCCATACAACTTATTCATGATTTCCATCAAGAATATTGTATTGAAGAAAAGTGTTTATTTATAATTTAGTGGAGAGGAATATAGAAAATTGGGTCCCTTTCTCATAATCGAGAAATACGTGAAGATGTTGTTTATTTTGAGTAAAACACACAATCACTTTATTTTCCACGATTCCCATCTCTATTATGGGTACCATTGTCGGGTGTTAATTAGCCTTTGCGCCGTGATTGGTAGCACGGCTAGTATGCTCCCCCGGGGAGTTATAATAATAATAGTTATCTTAAAGGGATCTAGTAACTTTGTTGACATGTGCAAAAAGTGATGAATGGTTGATGCAATGTATACTGTTGTTATCTCATATGTCCACAGGGTATTGTGTGAAAATTTCAAGTCAAATGGACATTGCATGGCCAAGTAATGAGCGAAAATGCAAAGTGATAGTCACTAACTCACTGCACGCACTTTGTACACAGTAAGAAAAACTCCACCGGAGTTTTTCTTATCTGAATACTTCGATCGTACATATCTTTGTAACAAAAGGGAAATTTGAAAAACCGACACCTGTCCCATGATTTTATTGGTAATACGAATACAACAAGGTATGAGGGAACCGCTAGAATTAAAATTTTATTTTGAGGATTTGGACAATGTTAAGTCCCTTTAAGCGCAGTAGAGTATGTATCTATAGCAGCTGCGCTATATAAATGTTCGTATTATTATATTACTTATCAGGAAGAAGCGCGGGAAAGCGCGGAGAAGAAGGAGAGAGACGTGAGACTGCGACGCCAGTGGGCCGAGGAGAGAAAGAAGCTCAACCGCATCCTGGATGAGGCCTTCGAGCTGAGCACCTCTCCACTGAACGACACCCAAACACTCGGCAATTCCTACAACTCTTCACAAAGTAGGCCTAGTCGTAACGATGGAATGATTTCGTTCCGAAATGCTTCAGGTGGAGAGCCGTACGCATCCTCCACGCGCGAGCCAGACGCACGGTACATCGGGCAGGATTCGTTCGGAAATTCTGTCCCAACCCTGGAGTATCCTTCCCTGGACAGCAGTTTCCTGGCAGGACAATCGCGCAGCATACTACAACATCTTCCAAGTGTAGGTATTCCGGGGTATGCCACCCATATTGGTGCATACCCTTTCCAGGAGCCTCTTTATCATTCTATTCGGAGGACTCCTATGGAATTTGAATTCTTGCCATCGCAGCTGAGATCAGACGGCGCTGCGCCAGCTTACGGGGTTAGTGTTTCTCCGATCAGAACACAGAGTTCTCGTCATGCGCGCGGTGCTGCTCGCGCCCTAGAATCCCAGAATACCTGGACACAAGACCCATTGGCGAGTCTGAACGCATCGCTGAACACAAACCTTTCGCGTTCGCAGATCTCTCCGAGATTCCATGACCTCAATGCATCAGCATCATCTTCTGATCACCTTGCTGATCGACACACAATGTTATCAAAGGACACGAGCGAACCCTTCCATAGAAGCGTGGCCAAGCAGCAGCGTGAGTCGCACAGTACGCTCGCACTCATTGGTCAGCCAAACACCAGAGTTGACCAATCGCAGCAGAACGAGGTATTGGGAAGGCGGGGTGTCAGCAAAACTAAAGACCATAGCAACGGCTCATCACATTCCCGGAAGACCAGAAAGATTACGCCTACCAACTCGTCAAAACCGATGGATGCACCGAGCATGTCTGCATGGACAGTGAGTATCTGATGTTATAATTTATTAATATTATTCAATAATTACCACACGATAACCTGGGGGTGTTCACTAACACTAAAATCGATTTTACCATCAAATTTATGTGATAGTCGTCCTCTGGAATCGATCCTAAATCGAGACACCCCCTGGAGACGTCTATATATATAGGCCCTTACACGCCAATGATTTATGACCATCTTAGTCTGCTTAATTTCAAATTTGCAATCCTAACAAGCCGGAAGTCAGATCGATTCATGTAAACTACATTAAAGTCGTAATTTAATTATTTTTCATGCAATAGTCTAATATAATAGATTATTAGAGGTAATGACAATCAGTGAAATTACTCGATATACATGTACAACATGTCCCAAAATTAATTACAACGGGACTTTCTGCAACGATAACTTTAAAATAGTAGATCAATCAGAATGATATTTCAGGGTATGAAACTATAACTTATTACCTACATCTTGCAGAAAACCCTATTCGATTTGCTTCAGTGGTCATGGAGAATGAGGATCTTTTGTCAATCATGTCATGTGTCCATTTTCGTTCATAACTCGTGAACACAATGGACAACACGATATAGGTAATAAGTTATAGTTTCATACCCTGAAATATCATTCTGATTGATCTACTATCTTTAAAGTTATCGTTGCAGAAAGTCTCGTTGTAATTAATTTTGGGACATGTTGTATAATGATAAATTTGGCAATTGGTTGGCTTGGTTTTTGCGTGGATGGGAACACGAATGAAACGATCGAATAAAACTATCATCCGGCAAAAAAGAACGTGGCCTGTCATGTGATGACAGGAATAAAGATTGTTCGTTCGTACAGTCCATTTCATTTTGAATAATTAAATTAAAATTTTGCCCATCGTCTGATTTATTCAGGACAACTATAAAGCAGAGGAGCAAACAGCAAAACCCAAAATATCTTCATCAACGAAAAGTAATCATAGTAACCATGGCAACGGGAAACCGAATACAAGCCGAGTGGAGAGGAGTATAGTCCTGGAGCACCACATCGAAAAACCAGGCAATCTTTCAGGTGAGCCATTTTACTATTTGTATAGCCGGTGGCGTAGCTACGTTGTGGGGGGGGGGGGGGCGGGAGGTGCACGGGGGCACGTGCCCCCGATAATTTGTCAAAAAACAACCCAAAACATAAGGGGATAATTTGTGTAAAAACAAAGAAATACATAAGATGTGTCCCCAATCATTCAGGAGCCCCCCCCCCCCCCCCCCCCCCCCAACCACCAAATCCGTCAGACCACACTACGCCACTGTGTGTTGTCATAGACGAGGCCGAGGTGCAACCTCCTCCTGAGAGCCGTGAAACGCCGACATTAGGTCCATGTCGCCTCATCCCAATGTGTGTCAAAATAAGCTAATTTTATGTTATAGACACGAAAGCCCCCTTGTCCCTGTCCGAATGACGATGACGATTCCCAGTTCCAGAGTTGTCCATTTCCTCTTCTGTCAGTCAGTGGAGTTGCGATATTTTAATATAGGTTTTCCCGCTCAATTTTACACTTTTTTCAATCGAATTCATTAAGGGTCATTCACATTCACGCATTACCGCGTAATCGTTGGTATCGGTCTTCCAAATTCCGAATAAGCGCAAGCGAATTCATGCATACGCATACGCTTTCGTGAATAGACACAGAAGTTCATTTATGGGCACTCGAATTCGCGAATGTGCAGCCAACTGTCGACTGCCCTTTCGCGAATTCGAATGACCATTGATGAAAAGGTATGCTCTTTGTGCAAATTCACTTGCTCCTACGTGATTTTGAACGACTATTTACGAATTCGAATGCTGCTCTGACACGGCGATCGCAAATCGCGCGAATTCGTTTGCTCCTATTATCAATTCGATTGACACAATCGCAAATTGAGCGGGAAAACCTATACTTGTTACTATTGTTGGAATAGTATAAGGAATTATTATTTATGTAAAATATGTAATTATGGCACAATCTGAACATGCATTTCTTTGAGTGCAGACAAATAAGCAAGTGGTGAAATTAAGTAAAAGCAAAAAATCAAAAAGATCAAAACAAGATTGAAAGGTCACATACGCACATAAATGCCGTAAATATATACAGGACACACTTAAATTTCGTCATTAAAATCCATCCTTGCTTTTTTTCTTTGCTGTATGTTGTACCGTCAAACCCATTAATTATACTCAGAGATTATTTTAAATGTCATATCTCTCTCTTTCAGATTAACTCAAGAAGGGCGGGAAAGAACAAGGCTCCAAACCAGACGCACACAGCGAGGCTGCTACGTACTGCTATAACTGCTAATGTTTCAGTCACACATTCCTGTACAAGCCTTCCCGTAAAGCCCGGCGCAGACAGAGCCGACTCGACCCGATTTGGCTGGTTTTAATCAGGCTATAGTCCGGCCCGGTCGGTCGGAGCCGATTCATCGTGTTGAATCGGCCCCAACTGGCATCCGACTGTCTCTCGACTGGCAAAATGTGTGCCGCGAGGCACTGAAAACTGAGCCAATCCGATTGAAAACCAGTCGGATCGGGACGAGTCGGCTCTGTCTGCAGAGGGCTTAAGCCTTCCCGTAAGATCCACGAATGATCCACGAATGATCCCCTCCCCCCCCCCCCCCCCATTGGCATTTTGTGGAATGCAAATGAAACAGGGCTATTCGGTGGCAATTTCGTGGCTACTCCGTGGAAATACGTGACTATACGTGTCAGAACTTGGTTTTCGTACCACCTATACGAGCTGATAACAATAGTCAATTTCGTGCCACCTATACAGGGTGGCCCCAAAAAACCGGAACGGGGCACTTTCCAAAATATAATACCACAATGTTTATGTTCATCGTATAGGGTGTCCTTTCCAATGAAAAACGATACCAAGAACAGTAATTTTGGTCAGGTCGTTTTTGTTTAAGGACGCAGTGAGTGAGACCATGTCAGGTACCGATTTATGTCGATTTCGACCTAGGCAATGCCAGTTTAACCGCACTCCCTGCCCGTAATACCATTCAGCGACCATGCCCATTCTCTCGGCACACGGCTGAGTGCACACTAACAATAGTGCGCGATGCTCAACGCTATGAACGGCGGTTCGTGCGATTCATCAAGCGCTGGCTCAATACAAATTGACAAAAAAGAGAACCTGACATGGTGTCACTCACAGCGCCCTAAAACAAAAACTACACGACCAAATTGACTGTTCTTGGTATCGTTGTTCATTTGAAAAGACACTCTATCCGATGGACATAATATATTTATTACTTTATTTTGGGAAGTGCCCCGTTCCGTTTTTTGGGGGCCACCCTGTATATGGGAAGGCAGAGCTGATAACAATAGTAATTTTCGTGGCAGAATTTTGAACATTTTTGACATTTTTTCTCTGCCTTTCCGTAGGTGGCACAAAAAAAAAACGCGTAACTGATAAGTATAATATTATTGTCTCGGAAAAGCCACGAAATTGCCACGGTATAGCCCCGTTTCGTTGCATTCCACTAAAATGCCAATGCGTGACACTAACAAGAAGGCTTTATCGCCTCCGCACACAGAGCCGACTCGACCCGATCCGACTGGTTTTCAGTCGGTTCAGCTCAGTATACCATGTATACGTTGCCTCAGGACTCCAGACCTGTTTTGCTGGTCAAATGCCAGTCGGAGATCATGCATTCGAGGCCGATTCAACATGTTGAATCGGCTACGACTGAGCGAAACCGACTCTAGCCTGACTGAAAACCAGTCGGGTCGGGTCGAGTCGGCTCTGTGTGCGGAGAGCATTAAGCCCTCTGCAGACAGAGCCGACTCGACCCGAGTCGACTGGTTTTTATTCGGATCGGCTCACTTTTCAGTGCCTCAGGACTCCTGTTTTGCCGGTCAAAAGTCAGTCGGAGATCATTCGAGGCCGATTCAACATGTTGAATCGGCTACGACTGAGCGAAACCGAGTCTAGCCTGACCGTGAACACCAGTCGGGTCGGATCGAGTCGGCTCTGTGTGCGGAGAGCATTACGGGAATGTGTGACTAGGGCATAATCGTGTTTTATATGGTTTCACTCTGCGGGACGGACATGATGACGTTGGTGATGTTTTTGTTTTTGTTTTTGTTGTTTATGTTTATGTTTAAGAACAGTTTAGCTTAACTGGGACAACATTAACCCTGTTGTATGAATACAGCCCATTCGCCTATCGTACACGCGTAGTCATAGAGTACAGAAGCCATGACGTCATAAAAACACTTTTTTTAGTAGGTTACATATTGGCTGAGCTATGCCCATCCGAATGATTTTTGTTGTCAATGGGCAATCAGTGTTATAGCGCACTGGTTCATAAATTTAGGAACCAGTGCACTATAACACTGATTGCTCATTGAAGTAAAATTCATTCGGACGGGCATATCTCAGCCAATACGTAACCTATTCCTTTGATTTTTGGTATTTGGACATTATTTGTTATGCTCTTTCTGAAAATTAAGTCCAAATTTGAAAATTCTTAAATGAATATTCATGACATCATTTATGACATCACACTTCACCACTCTGTTATCTCTATACTCTTTGGGGGAATATGAATATTCATGAGCTATGACAAGTTTTTGGTTGTCTCGGTATTTAACAGGCAAAGCTGTCACTGTCACTTTTTGTACACGAATAAAAGGCCTAGAGTGTCGCTCGTATATTATTCTTTTCTCACCAGGCCTTGTCAGAAGGCTGCAGTTATATGGAACCGAAAGAGTCTGAAATAGTAGTCATAAACGTTTAACATATTAACTTTTTAACCTATTTATTACTTTATTTTTTAAATTATAAATGTTTCCGTTTGGTATTGCCATGATATGGGTGTATTTTAGTATATGTATGATATACAATAATCCAAGCATGTCAATTCTGCGTAATTTGCATGATCCTATAAAGCCCTCCGCACTCAGAGCCGACTCGACCCAATCTGACTGGTGTTCAGTCAGGATAGATTCTTTTTATCTCAGTCGTAGCCGATTCAACATGTTGAATCGGCCTCGAATGATCTCCGACTGGCTCTTGACCAGCAAAACAGGAGTCCTGCGGCAACGTATACTGAGCTGAACCGACTGAAAACCAGTTGGATCGGGTTGAGTCGGCTCTGTGTGCGGAGGGCTTAAGTTGTATCATACAAGACAAACAGTCGGGAACGTTTTGCTTTGTTTCATATAAAGTGTGTGTATATTTCAGTTATTTATTTATTGTGTGTGTGTTTACACGCGTTTCATTGATGCATGGTTTTATAAACATTTATCCGATGACCTTAGTATGTAACACTCCAGTTAAGTCATACCCATTAATTGTACTTAACAATTATTTGAAATGTCATATTTCTCTCTTTTACTTTGACATGAAATATCAAGTAGGATATACCTGCTCTTATAAAGATTATTAATTTACAAAAAAACATGGTGATGACAAATAACAAAAAAAGGAAAGAATATTGCTATTTTTTATCAAGATATGACTTGTTCGTAATCATCGTTGTATGGTTATATATTAACATTCACCCGGCGATGACATTAGTATGTAACGCTCCTGATCAGTTAAATCATACCCATTAATTGTACTTAAAGGGACTTAGTAACATTGTCCAAACCCTCAAAATAAAATTTTAATTCTAGCGGTTCCCTCATACCTTGTTGTATTCGTATTACCAATAAAATCATGGGACAGGTTTCGGTTTTTTCAAATTTCCCTTTCGTTACAAAGATATGTACGATTGAAGAATTGAGATAAGAAAAACTCTGGTGGAGTTTTTCTTACCGTGTACAAAGTGAGTGCAGTGAGTTAGTGACTATCACTTTGCATTTTCGCTCATTACTTGGCCATGCAATGTTCATTTGAATGAAATTTTCACACAATACCCTGTGGACATATGAGATAACAACAATATACATTGCATCAACCATTCATCACTTTTTGCACATGTCAACAAAGTTACTAGATCCCTTTAACGATTATTTAAAATTAGCATGAAATGTCAAATATGATATAATGGTTTTACCAAAATAGCATGGTGATGCCACAACAACAAAAAAGGAATATTGCTATTTTTTATCATGATATGATTTGTTTTGGGTTTATAGTTTGATTAGTTATGTGGATATGTTAAGTCTTCGTTACTTAGCGAAGATGATAGACAAACAATTATTGCACAGGAAACTCTTTCTATTGAGATCAACAGTTTTATGATTATTATTAGAGTGAAGCACCAACACAAATGAATGTTCATTCTACTGACGATCCTTTACAAACAGTAGCCGTTACGAACTACATGTAGTTGGTAATGTAACTAAATTGACCTTATCTCAGTCTTATATTACTTATATACCAGTATATGTTTTCTTTAATGAACTTTTTGCGTATAATTATGCTATTTTGTGAAGACATATTTTAAATAAGTTTGATTTTCAAAGAATTATGTGAAAGATTTTGTATTATTGTTGCTGTGATATTTAAAAGAGTGAGAATGTAAATTATACTAATCCTTTTCAGAGTTTGCGATGAGCAAAAAAATATTTTTGCGAAAACGAGTTCAGATATCATTGTATACAATTTGGTGCAGTGCAAATATATTGTTGTTGTAATAATTATATCGTTAGGATTTAATTACTAATCAATGAAAATGGACAACTTTATTGTTATCAACTTTATGGCGATATCTTTTTTAAATTTGTTTGTATTAATTCAGTTATACAGATTCGAATGATGTTGCACTGATAATGTTTAAGTTTCATAAATAAGAATAAATGTAGAAAATAATCATTTCGATTTGTAGAATATAATTTCACCCGATTTTCCGGAATTCTATTTTCACACTTTTTAACTTTTCAAATGACAGAGGCATATATGCCCCAGTCACAAATACCCGTAAAGACTTACCGTAAGAGCCACGAATTGATATGTACTTGGATATTTTTGAATGCATAAGACCGGCCTATACCGTGGCTATTCCTTGTCATTACGTGGCGATATACGTGACAATGCGTGCAATAACTTGGTTTCAACTTGGTAAAGTAAAAAGAATTCATCCACTTATGATTGATACAGAAAATAACTCGAAAGTTATCATAATAACAAATAATACGTGCATGCGTGTACTTATTTTCAACATTCATTACATACGAGTTCATTCCAAATATTTATTAGTGCCATACGCAAGAATTGTATGCCTATTACTCTGTTGTTGTGTGAGTAAAAAATTTATGATATGAAATTTGTTCTGAGATGTTTTCATTTCTATGTTCATCTTCTGTGTTATTCTTAGACACACACCCACGCGCACACACCCACACACACACACACACACACACACACACGCACACGAACACAGTCACACACACGCACACACGCGCGCACACACACACACACACACACTCACGTACACACAGACGTACAAACGTACGCACACACACACACACACACAAACACACACACACACACACGTACAAACGTACGCACACACACACACATACCCCGAAATTTAGTTATTTCTTCATTCAGTTCTTTTGTAAAACATTAAAATAATCATTAGGGCAGTATAAATCCAAATAACTATAATATGAAAATCATGACTTCAAATTGACGACTATAAACATGATAAATGGGACTAAATAAAACAGACAAAATGAAAAACAAGTTTACGAATTTGTCACGCATGCCTACCAACCTCTTGGCGTACAAATAATGTTCCCGTGCACCAGATTTGAGATGTCTCGATTCCTTTGTTTAGATTCCATTTATGCATTACAAATGTCTCTTTTTCGTTTTTTTTTTACATACATACACACACAGTAAACACACATACTTTAAAAATGTATAAATATAATATTTTACGGTAAAAAACACAGTATGCAACAAAACAAATAACAGGAGAATGAGGAGATACACAGTCGAGGCAGATAGTAAAATCCATAAATTATATAATCTGTGTTTATTTGTTCGAACAAATACATTTGTAATTGCATGTACATTAGATAAAATCATACAAATAGTGATAAGGAATACATTGTTAGTTTTCTCAATGAAATATCAGTAATTATGTACAGTGTTTTTTTTTCTCGCAATTTTTCATATTTTAAGAAATTCCATGATTGTTAGTGCATATTTAGGACACATGAACACAATAATTTGAAGAACAAAACATCGAATAATACGAAATAATTCACCGTATACCGTATGCTCCTTGATGCAACATTTATGAAAAGTCTAAAATTCTTGTTTTATTGGTTATTGAATCTAATTATCGTATTCCAAGGCTACAAAAATGGCTGTCCATAATAGTTAGGTCCAACTTAGAGTTAAGTTCAACTTAGAATCTAAGTTTGTGAAACACCCCCCAGTGTGCCTACTTGCAGGCTTGCCTCTTGGACCTTCTTTAAGAAGATTTATATGTATTTTTATTTTATGTATACTAATTAGAAAACCATCAAAGCCAATATCATTTAGGAGCTTCATAACGACCACGCATGTTTCAAGGATTACGTATGCTACGGTCACAAATGGTCCGATTTGGGCTACGGCGCCCGTACGATGCCACTTTTAGGTGAAATCTTGCGGGAATCTTGCGGCGCCCGCACGGGTGCCGTGGCTATCGTACGGTCGCCGTTGCATTTTTCCTCGCCGTACGATGTCAAAAATTTGTTTAACGCGGAGTTAAAACAAAAAATGCATCGTACGATTTTGTACTTGCCGTAAGCCCGTAGACACATCGTAGAGAGCATCGCACGGGCACCACAAGGGCATTGCACAGGCTCAGCACGGACATCGCAGCCTTTTTTTCGAATATCGTACGATTTTGAGACTGAATATTTGGCCACTCAAATCGTACGGGTACCGTGGAGTCACCGTAAGAGTACCGTAAGGCACCCGTACGGGCTCTTAGTTTGTGTTCACGGGGGCCGTGCGAGTGTCATCGTACGGGGCCCGGAGAATATGTGACTGCTACTCTAAAATACCACAGACATCGTACGATATCACGATTTCCCCAAATCGTAGAAAATCCGCCGTAGGGAGAAAAATCGTACGGCGCCCGGACCATTTGTGGCTGTAGCATTATCGTGCTTATAAAAGCCTCAATACATGATTGTAATTTCCATCGTACACAATGCATTGTAAGAAATACCTGAAATACAAATGTGGATTTGAAATATGCAGACGTTAACCAATCTACAATACCGTAAGAGTCTTTACAAACATTACAAAATTACAATTTTAAAAACCATTCGGAGCTTCATATGATTATATAACGATCATGCATGGTCAAGGAATTTGACGTTATACAAGCAAACGTACGGATCATTTTCTTCAGGACTAATAAATGAATTTAATTTTCATCGTACACAATTTATTAAGAATGGTCCCCAAAATACGATTACAGAATTGACACATGCAGCCGTTCAACATTTTCCCCCAAAATATATATATAGTCCTATTATTAAACATTACAATTCTTTTCGGAACTTCATATAAAGCTCATGCATGTTCAAGGAATTTAACCCTATACTCAAGCATGAATCTAGGTTAGTTATTCGGGACAAATACATGTTTTTAATTTTCATCGTACACAATATTGTATTTCGTGGTTCCCCAAATTACCAATGCGAATTTGAAATATGCAGCCGTTTAACACTATACAAAAACAAAGCGAAACAGTATACCGTACATACAAAGCTTTACCATTATCATACAGTATAGACCTACTTAGGTCTATGTAATTAAATGTGACTGGCTATAGCAAAACCCTGTACTTGTCGGCAATTCATGTTTTTAAGAAATGGGCAAACTATAAGTTCACATAGTGTGTCTAAAAGACTTATGTTAGTACATTTGAAAGAAAAATCATATCTTTGCCATATATTAACAATTTTGTATAGAATAAAGCATCAAATGATCGCTTGTTGTGAGGCCTTTCTATTGGCTTGAAAATCTAATTTAATTTAAATTTAATTTTTACCAACAAGTGCAGGGTTTTCCTAAAGCCGGTCACAAATCTGTACATTGACCCAACGAAATGGATTAACGTCATAAATTGCACAGCTATACGGTAAATATATTTTGATTGCGTTGAAAATGGACGGATTCTTGCATCATACTTAACAGTTATGATAATAATGATATGTATTATAACAGTGATAATAATACCTAATTAAAATTAAGTAATTACATACGGTAGTCGTCGGGTCTAAATGTTGGATTCGATCAATATTATAATGCATGAGTTTGATTCCTAAAATGTTGGTACTTTTTTTAAATCTAGATTCATAAACATATACTGCAGTTTCCAAAAATATATTAGCAGTATTCATGCATGATGTACGTGATACATAGGATGAGCCCATACTACGAGTGACTTGGATGATGTTCATCTCTTACTTACAAGGCAAATGTTGGAAATATTAGCATGACATTATGATTAATGTGTGTAGAACATAATCAAAAGTACATTGGCGGTGGGGAAACTTCTCATTTAATACGATACATTCAAGTTATTTATGGTTTCCTCTACTTCTTTTGCCCGACATATTACCTTCCACATGAACATATAATTTAGCCGAGTCTATAATTTAAAAAAAATCCCAGTTGACTCTAGCTACAATATAACATAACATAATACTAAGCAACAGCACACATGTAGTGCATGATGATTTTTAGATCTATAAATTATGTTAAAGATTATTTTTGCAACATGATGATAAGTTGATTGATTGATTGATTGACTGATTGATAAATTGATTGATTGATTGATTGATTGATTGATTGATTGATTGATTGATTGATTGATTGATTGATTGATTGATTGATTGATTGATTGAGTGATTGATTGGTTGGTTGATTGATTGATTGATTGATTGACTGGTTGGTTGGTTGGTTGGTTGGTTGGTTGGTTGGTTGGTTGGTTGGTTGGTTGATTGATTGATTGATTGATTGATTGATTGATTGATTGATTGATTGATTGATTGGTTGATTGATTGATTGATTGGTTGGTTGGTTGGTTGGTTGGTTGGTTGGTTGGTTGGTTGGTTGGTTGGTTGGTTGGTTGGTTGGTTGGTTGATTGATTGATTGATAAGTTGGTTGATTGATTGGTCATTGATACAGACAACAATTATCTTTTTACATAAATAAATATACGTTTTCTGCACCTTCTATTTGACTGATCGATTGCCTAATTGATCAATTGCTTTATTCATGTTATTGGTTCGGACTTAAATGAGAAGAAAATCTGCAAAACAAATTACTGCACCTTTTTAATTGATCGATTGCTTCATTGATATGGCATCATTTGATTATTTATAATACAGATATGAGAATTGTTGCACACTTTTGATTGATCGATTAATGTAATACACCGTTTTCAGTCTTTCTTAATTTTAAGTCAAACAAGGAAACGCGACAACATGACTACATAACTTTCGACGTCATTGCGGTAGCTGAGAGCACCAATATGTCTCGACGTCTGGGAGCTATTGAGAGGTGACATTTGGCCATACTGCACAATACGATGATTATCTAAAGACTGCGCATGTCAATGCGCATGTGTAATTTGGCAGTCCTACTTCCAGTTAAAGTACGAAATGCACACGAATGTTCGAATTTAGCACATTATATTTTTACACACCCATTCAATTTAATATAACCATAGCAGACGTGCTAGTGTTTGATCTTTTGATACCAATTGACACGTTGATTCTAGTTGGACATATAAAAGGTTTACATACACTAAATTTAAAGTTGAAGTAGTAGACACTAATTTAATAAAATTAACATATAATATATTTTGCAGGCACCACCAAAGACAGAAAACATGCATGAACCTGCGTTGAAGTCTAACTCCTACCTTTAACGAGCAGTGCATGTAATAAATAATACTGCATGTAATAAATAAGTGTGCATAATTAATATTACAGTGAAACAAAGTTATACATTACTAGTGGCCACTCCGCGACACCGTGCGTGCGCGCATAAGATCATGTATACAGCAATCGCTAATTGCGCTCTGAGTCTTTTCGATGAGCGTATTATCGCATTAATAAACGTCGCTCATAGTGCGTACACATATATGCCTGATTGACTAAAGATACGTGGTGCTAGAATTTGTAGGTAGCGGCCAGGCCATCTTCTTATCTCCGTTCGCGTCGCGGTCAAACGCTCTGTACGTCGTGAATGGCCGCCCTCCGTCCGCGTCATCTGACGTCACGCCCACGTGATTTTTGCGGGAAAACTTGGACGCGTTAGTGATGGCGTAGGTATCCTTCCTGTAGCACTTCATGTTGGACACGCAGAACACCTCCTTACAACCCCGCCGAAAGTTGGGATTGTAGCACGAGTAGATCACGGGATTCCAGGCACATGACGTCAGCGATATCCACACGGTCGACCAATAGATCGTGACGTCTGATTGACTGATTGTCACGCCTTTCATGCACGCGAACCACTCCTGCACCACGAAGAATGGCGTCCACGAAACGAAAAAGACGCTGCTGACTATCATGAGCATTTTGACTGTTTTAACTTTTGCGCGCGGCACACTGTTCATTGTTCGTTGGAGCGCGCGCCCGCGGATCCCAACGGTCCATATATGACGAAAAATGCGCGCATATGTGATGAGTAGTAAGACTAAAGGCAAGATGAATTCGACAAATAGTAAGGACGTAACGTACATGATGCTAGCGGCCTCTGGTGATATGAATGGTGAGCAAATTGTCCTGGCATCATCGAGTTGTACGAGGGTGAAGAAATAAAATGCAGGGCAAGAAATAAAGATGGCCACGGACCAACTGATAACGATCATTTTCTTCGCTTTACCTCGCGTGATCTTAAAGCTAAGCGGATACAGGATCGTGTAGAATCGATCGATACCGATAGCGACTAGCACGTAGACTGTCGCACCAGGCTTCATGTATTGCAAGAAACGCACGAACTTACAGATGAACGACCCAAACACCCACTCATCCGCCACAATGAGTCCGATCATGAAAGGCATGCACAGGAGGGACATGACGAGGTCGACGATCGCCAGCGAGATCACGAAGTAGTTGGTCGTGCTCTGCAGCCTCCGACTCCGCTGGACTACGGTTACTACCAAGATGTTGCCGAATATACACGCCAGGCACATAACCGTAGCCGCTATGGTCCCCATGACGGCTGATCCGGTCCCGGTACTGCTCAGATCCCGTCCCGGTTGGTTCGGTGGTCCAGTATCGGTCGGGGAACTGTTGTTAACGACCACCGTCACCAACGCATGGAGTAATGTGTCTTCCGTGCCCATGGTATGCGTCATCAACTCTGTCACCTCGTATTGTGCGGTTATAATGGTCGTTGATGGCGCACTACTCATCGCCATGTTTCATCACAAATCATCTGCATGGGGAAAAGACGTAAAACACTCATTTGTTAATTTAGCATGAGAAATGTTTCGCTATATATAGATCACTTAAATGTCATGCACATAACTTGCCGATAAAATGTGCGAATCACTCTTCCGTAACAAATGGGGGCGTGTCCGGGAGTAAACCCCGTGACATGCCACAAATTGATTCACAGTGACAAACGTGATCGAATTCACGCCGCGAAACCCAAAACACCCAATATGTTGTATTGCCTAACGACGATGAAACAGTAGGCACATCACATATGAGTGAACTACACCACCGATTCCTGTTTCTTTTTTTGTTTACTGTTGTCTTGTAAAATTATATTTTAAATCAAAATGGTATATAATTTTAGCCAAAAGGCATTCCTTTGCCATTAAACTTTTACAGGCTGTTTTAAAAGCATTGGTAATTACATTGATACATTATATATGTATGACCCGCCCTTCTAAACAAGTTCGCATATACAACAGCGATTCAAGATTATAATAAAGAAGGTTAATCTTTATTTCTTTCTTTAAATGCACACTCATGTCATTTGAAGAGGTACTTATGATATATTTTCTGATATTTTTTGAACCACTAAGAAGATTACATGGATGGTTTCAGTGTCATCAATTCGTACAGATTCATAACATCATTCCCGTACTGTAATATCAAAATGAAAACATACTACATGCCGTTCTAAAGAGTTCGCAATAACATAATGCATAATGATCAAAACTAGAATAATTGTGTAATACATTTTTATTACGAAAGATGCATGAGAGTCGCAGTAAGTCTTTGCTGATGGATATGCAATATTACCAGAATAACAACGTTGATTTTCCTTTGCTTTTTTTCAGCTGGTGATTATATCACAACATGCCAAAAGAGTGTTTCACTAAAATTTATTGTAGGATCGATTATTCGTGATATGATTAAAAAGATGCTGGGGTGTTTCACTATAACTGGAATGTCGATCAAGCCTTTGTCCCGATGCCTAAAGCCCGGCGCAGACAAAGCCGACTCGACCCGATCCGACTGGTTTTCATTCTGTGTGCATTGCCTCACGTCTCCGATTTTGCCAGTTGGAAGCCAATCTGGCCCGATTTAAGGCCCAGCGCAGACAGAGCCGACTCGACCCGATCCGATTGGTTTTCAGTCAGGCTAGAGTCAGATTCGCTCAGTCGGAGCCGATCCAACATGTTGATTCGGCATCGAATGACCTCCATCTGGCTCTTGACTGGCAAAACCGGAGTCCTAAGGCAACACATACTGAGTTAATCAGGCTGAAAACCAGTCGGATCGGGTCGAGTCGGCTCTGTCTGTTGAATCGGGCGCGGGTGCATGAATCGGACCGACTGTGGCGTTCAGTCGGGTTGGGTCGGATCGGATCGCGTCGGGCTTTACATGCCATGCCCTAAGCAGAACCAGCGGGATTGATTGAAAAGTGAAAAGAAAACATTAGGATATCTCCGGTGTCATATGACAACCATCAATGGGGAAGTGAAATTTCACGGGTGTGAAACCAAATATTCCATCGGATAGAACAACGTATACAGTACATCGCCTGACAAGGAACGGACAAGAAACGCATAAGAACGGAGACGAACAAATTTCAAATTTGACTCTCCGTCGGGCGTCCGTTTACGCTTTCCGGTGATATGTGACTTGGCTTATATTGCTACATCGAGTGTGTAGGCATCACACGGCGCCATATAACAGTACGAAGGCATGAATGATTACGTAATAATGGACGTTAGATATATCACTGGATTTGTTGTTTTCTTCTATATTTACCTATTATTAGTCATTATAATCTATACATGTAGGCCTATGGTGGCCCTGAAGGGACATCGCGAATCGCGAACTTTGTGGCGAAATTCACGTCGAAATATGCGACGTGTCCCATAATTCGTCGTGAATTTTACAACTAAATATGCAACAAGTCGCGTATTTATTTCGTGAAATTCATAACTAAATTCACGATTAAATATGCGATTCGTCGCATATTTTTTTCGTGAAATACGCAATGAAATATGCGGAGGTTGCATATTTCATCGTGAATTTCGCAACAAAGGTCGCGATTCGCGATGTCCCTTCAGGGCCACCATATATATAATATGTACATGTTTGTTTTGTTCGGTCTACCCTGCCTCATGTCACTTTGAAATGGTTTATTCATTTAATTTGTGACTGCAGTGGACCTGGGTTTTGTTGGTGTTGTTGTTGTTGCTGTTGCTGTTGTTGTTACTCGTTTGAATTGAATAAAGATGATATATATATATATATATAACCTGCGTGAAGATAATACATGATGAATACGAATATTAACATCTTTGAACACGTACAATTACAGAAATAGCTACAGTATGTTTGTTATGATATTTATGAGTTTGTGCAATTTTTAAGTAATTCGCTTGCAATATTACTGGCATGTATGCAGGTTTTTCTCGGTCGATGACATGCAGTTTTCTCCGAATGATTTATTTTGAGCGAAAAAACACTTTAATTAGTAACAGTGTGCAAATATATTAAGCAACCGAGTACGCCAACGGGGTTCCGTATTGCGGTGAGCAAAATATTTGAACAATAATGATTAAAGTGATCACTCAACTTTGTCAAAATTCAACCAAAATCGCGTGGAGCTTTCAAAATTCTCTTGTACCTTGTTATTTGGCTTACGATAAGAGAATACACTGAAATGGGTTTTGATTTTTCAAATGTCTCCCTAATTATGGAGATATTTAAGATTGCATTTGAAAGCGTCTATATACGCTTTCGACCGTTGTCTAGAGTATCCGAATTCGGACACTTCACACGAACGATCAGGATAAAAATCAAACAATGATTTTCTCTGTTTTTACTACGTAAACATTATTTTTTCTATGAACATTTCACATATTCTCAAGAATCTTACAATGAAATTGGTATATGATTGAAGTCTCAAATATTACTTTTAAGGGAAAATATATAAAGTTAGTGGATCACTTTAAAGCCTTCTCCCATGGATGTGAATTTCTAGAAGCAC
The DNA here is from genome assembly GCA_037951105.1 of Echinarachnius parma. Lineage (NCBI taxonomy): Eukaryota > Metazoa > Echinodermata > Echinoidea > Clypeasteroida > Echinarachniidae > Echinarachnius > Echinarachnius parma. Next base: position 24,888 of record JBAMJV010000352.1, read on the forward strand.
CATCGTTTTTCAGATTACAAAGGTCAAAATGGTTGTCATCTGCAAACAAGCACGTAACTTCATAACCATGTAGCTCTCTGTAAGTTTGCATTTGCATTTAAACAATCTATTAAAATGATCTAGTAAATGTGTTGACATGTGCAGAGAGTGAAGAATGGTTGGTATAATGCGTAATTTAGTGATCTGATATTATGTCTACTGGGTGTTGTGTGAACATGTTACGGTTCAATGGATGTCATGGCCGAGTAATATTTAAAGCGAAATGCAAAGTGACTGAGCGCCCGCCCCCCCCCCCCCCCCTTCCTTCCCGTAGGACAACGAACGGGTCTCATCTGGCTAGTTGACATTGAGCGCCCGCCATCCATCTCTCCCGTAGAGGAACATTCACCACTACCCGCCCCATGATCGGGTCTCATCCGCCCCCTCCCTCCCCCACTCCCTCCCTCCGTAGGGGTTCACCACTACCCACCACGTGAACCGTCTCATCTGGCTAATTGACACTGAGCGCCCGCCATCCAATCAAGATATAATGGAGCCTACTTGCCCCCCCCCCCCCAGCATTGACCCACATTGAGCCCCCCCCCCCCCCCCATCCCCTACTCCCTCCCGTAGGTGGAAAACGTTCACCACTACCCACCACGTGATCGGGTTTCATCTTGATAATTGACACTGAGCGCCCGCCATCCATCAGGAGATAATGAGCCTACTTGTCCCCTCCTCCCCCCAGCATTGACCCACATTGACCCCCCCCCCCCATCCCCTACTCCCTCCCGTAGGGGAAAACGTTCACCACTACCCACCACGTGATCGGGTTTCATCTTGATAATTGACACTGAGCGCCCGCCATCCATCAGGAGATAATGAGCCTATTTGTCCCCCCACCCCCCCTCCCCCAGGCCCCCCACCCCCTCACTCCCTCCCGTCGGGTACACCGTGTGACCGGGTCTCATCTTGCTAATTGACACTGAGCGCCCGCCATCCATCAGGAGATAATGAGCCTATTTGTCCCCCCACCCCCCCCCTCCCCCAGGCCCCCACCCCCTCACTCCCTCCCGTGGGGTACACCATGTGACCGGGTCTCATCTTGCTAATTGACACTGAGCGCTCCCCCCCCCCCCCCCCCTCCCTCCCTCCCTCCCTCCCGTCGGGTTCACCATGTGACCGGGTCTCATCTTGCTAATTGACACCGAGCGCCCCCCTCCCCCCTCCCTCCCTCCCTCCCTCCCGTCGAGTTCACCATGTGACCGGGTCTCATCTTGCTAATTGACACTGAGCGCCCCCCCCCCCCTCCCTCCCTCCCTCCCTCCCTCCCTCCCGTCGGGTTCACCATGTGACCGGGTCTCATCTTGCTAATTGACACTGAGCGCCCCCCTCCCTCCCGTCGAGTTCACCATGTGACTGGGTCTCATCTTGCTAATTGACACGGAGCGCCCCCCTCCCTCCCTCCCTCCCTCCCGTCGGTTTCACCATGTGACCGGGTCTCATCTTGCTAATTGACACTGAGCGCCCCCCCCCCCCCCTCCCTCCCTCCCTCCCGTCGGGTTCACCATGTGACCGGGTCTCATCTTGCTAATTGACACTGAGCGCCCCCCCCCCCCCCCCTCCCCCTCCCTACCTCCCTCCCTCCCTCCCGTCGGGTTCACCATGTGACCGGGTCTCATCTTGCTAATTGACACTGAGCGCCCCCCTCCCTCCCTCCCTCCCGTCGAGTTCACCATGTGACCGGGTCTCATCTTGCTAATTGACACTGAGCGCCCCCCCCCCCCTCCCCCTCCCTACCTCCCTCCCGTCGGGTTCACCATGTGACCGGGTCTCATCTTGCTAATTGACACTGAGCGCCCCCCTCCCTCCCTCCCTCCCGTCGAGTTCACCATGTGACCGGGTCTCATCTTGCTAATTGACACTGAGCGCCCCCCTCCCTCCCTCCCTCCCGTCGAGTTCACCATGTGACCGGGTCTCATCTTGCTAATTGACACTGAGCGCCCCCCCCCCCCCCCTCCCTCCCTCCCTCCCGTCGGGTTCACCACGTGACCGGGTCTCATCTTGCTAATTGACACTGAGCGCCCGCCATCCAATCACTCGATCTAGACAATCATATTCTCTAGCTCAGGCCATCGAGTGGTATTAATTGCGGCGTTGCCATGGTGATATCATCACTTGTAATGGCGAAGTGCCCATCTTCAGGCTGCATGACAACGTATATTGCGCTTCTGTATTATATGTTTTCTCCACGAGTATACTACATGTCACACGACATACATGCACATACATTGAAGCGTTCGTTTTACAATGTGTATACAAGACATTTTCCAAAAAAATACGATATTACAGCTACATGGTATATAAACATTATCATGCATTATATAAATGCTAAACGTCAAGCGTGCGTTTTACAAGCAATTTACCATATACGTACAACATTACGATATTACATTATCATATTGTAATGTCAAATGCTGTGTTTGCGTTTTACAAGGAATTTATCATACTAAGTACAATATTGGTATATTACATAAGTAATGCAGAGTAGCATGCATGCCAAGTGAATGATGTTTTCGAAGGATTTTCATTTGATGGTTTATTTCTTCCTATATATTCTTTACATTCATTCATTCATGTATATATGGGCTGAAGCTGTACTTTACAAAGAAGTCGTGATGATCTTGGAAGGGGCATGCAATAAATCTGCAACCCCATTATATTTATATTAAATTTCTTTAAAGATAAAGGGATCTAGTTACATTGTGCTAATCATCAAAACTTACTTTAAACTCTAGCGGTTCTCTCCTTGTTGTATTCGTATTAACAATAAAAGCATGGGACAAGTTTCGGTCTTTCGAAATTCCCTTTCGCTCAAAAGATATTTACACTTGAAGTGTTCGATTTGTTCACTATCCACTGGATAGTAATATCCGAGTACAAAGTCAGTGCAAAGAGTTAGCAAATATCACTTTTTATCACTGCATTTTCGCTCATTACTCGACCATATAACATCCATTTGACGTGAAATGTTGACACAATAATCAGTGGACATACGAGATCGCAACAATATACATTGCATCAACCATTCATCACTTTTTACACATGTCATTATATCAACAAAGTTACTAGCTCCCTTTAATTCTTATATTACGGCTCTTCCATGCATTTGTACATGTATTGGGAATAGTTCGATTTTATGTTTAGAAACATATAAGGTCAACTCGATTCAAGTAACAAACTACGTCATTTATTTTGTCGAATGCCCGATCTACTTGGATATCTGTGTTCATGAATTTAAAGGGATCTAGTAACTTTGTTGACAAGTGCAAAAAGTGATGAGTGATTAAAAACAAATGTGTATTCATGTGATCTGATATGTCCACAAAGTAATGTGTGAAAATTTCACAATAATTGGATGATTTTTGGCCGAGATATGAGCAAAAATGCAAAGTGATATACTGATATTCACTAACTCATTGCACTCACTTTGTACAAGGCTTAAATTATCCCGTAGACAATTTAACATCTGAACACTTCAATCGTAAATATATTTTGAACGAAATGGAAATTTGAAAAACCGAAACCGGTTAATATTGTTAATATGAATATGATAAGGTATGAGAGAACCACTAGAGTTCCAAGTAAGTTTTGAGGATTTGGACAATGTTACTAAGTCCCTTTAATGTTCGTCTCCTGTATCTATATAGAGTTACTTTGTCTTCCATTTCCTTACCATTGGCATACTGTGTTTACACAGTATTATGTCACAGTCCCGGACTGTATAATTCATTGTGTTTTATGTGCTACATCTGTATCAATAATTATATTTATTAAATGCTAATTGCATTCTATATAGATTGGAAAAATGATACACATCACATTTATCTTATCATTGCTTATGGCGTCGTATTAATACATTCATATAATTCTGAAAATAATACATGCATGTATTATAACATGTGAATATTTGAGATTTCTTTCACGCATTCTTACATGTACAATCGTCACGGTTGTTACCATGGTTGCACATTATTTAGCATCATCAAGAAAAACACTGTTAATATCGACCGCATATGTACAGTAGGAGCATACTGGATGTGACTTGTCCTAATAGCCCGGTCACATATCAACGGATTGCGCAAACGTATGTCAAACGGAGAGCTAAATTTTTCTTGTCCGTTCCTTGTCCGGTGATGTACGTTATTCTATGTTATGTACACGAGGCAATGGAGACGACTTTCATCACCGGATAATTTAATTTCGCAAATTGTCTATTCATTGGGCATACGTTTCCGCTATCCGTTGATATCTGACCGGGCCATTATAAGTAATGACTGTTTTTATGTTTAGTGTTGTAATTATTTTAATTAGGTGTAGTTGAAAAGGGACAGGCCTCGACAGGACAATGGCCTTTGCTTTTTCCTCGCATCCACTACACGTAATTAGTCCGTCTCCTTTGATTTGAAATGATGTATTTCGTGTAGATTTAAATGTTGATGTCTTTATACTCTGTTTTTTTAAATATATATGTATATGTCTTTTTAAATGTATGTTATGTCTGTATTGTGTAAGAGATGTGAAATAAACTGAACTGAAATGAACTGAGTATGTGTATTAAGTGTTAAAACTAATTGGCGTAAACAAACTTCGTCAAATGTTTAATTCCCATGAAAAAACGTACATTTTAAATTCATAACTGCATTTTCGCCTTGGCCTACTCGTATGTATTTCGTTTACGTATATCGTTAGGGTGTTAAGACAAATTTTTTGCTAAATTGCGTTATGCATACCATGCATCTTTCAGGCCGGGGCCTCCTCGAAACGTTGCAAATTTTCAGATTATAACTTTGTCAAATTTGTAAAATAATCATTAAATATAAAAAATGAATTACAATCGGTTTCTAGATGGCTTTCAAACTTTAAGGATAGTTATCTCCGAAGTACAAAAAGGGACTTAACGCCCATCTCTTTCTCAACCGACGACTTGTGACATGTTGCCATAAAACCCGTATTAAAGGGATAGTTGAGTTTTGGTATAGAGGGCGCTATACACAAAACCATTTTTTGTGAGATAATGAAAAACTGAGTGTAAAATTCGAAAGAGCATACAATTTTAGTGACAGAATGAACTTTATTCGATCAAAATCGGTTCAGAAATGGCTGAAATATCCATAAACATAACCATTCGTAATAAATGTGGGGCCCCACAATTATTAGACAATTTTGAACCAGCCGTTAATTTTTTTTTAAATGCTTCCTCTTTTTCAAAAATTTACAAAAGTGTTTTTTAAATAGTTGTTGATAATCTCTCTATCTAATCACCAGTATTTCAACATAACATCACATTCACAATATTTTATTTAAAATGGTTGAAACCGATGAGTGTTCAGAGAGCGCCCTCTTGAGTTTTAATGGCTCTTTTTGAATGATAACAGGCCTTTTACTTAGTTATTTGTAATGTTGTATTTCTTTTGAGCATGGTGGAGTTATAACTATTAGTTTGTAATGTAATGGTGCAGGTTTTGCTTACTAAAATTCAGTTTGACCAAAACTGTACTCTCTTTACCAGAACTCAACTATCCCTTTAGGTCGCCAGATGTACAGCTGAGAAAATGGAGGGAATAGTAGACATAAACAATGTGGCCATGGGCGTTAGGACACATTTGTTCTCAGGGGGCTGATGTCTTTTGCCCGTATAATTATTCTTCCCGCCTTGTCACCTGACAAGCAAACAAAAAACTTTCTTGTCTTTGATGCTCGAAAATGATAGTTTTGATGGATTAGTCCGATCGAACATAACACGATTTTGCCCAAATATGAGACAGTTTTGCCTGAAAATGACACTTGCTCTAAAATGACATGACTTTGTCCGAACGTATCATGAGTTTGCCCGAATATGAAATGAGTTTGCCCGAATACGACATTATTTTTTTTCGAATATTACATGGATTTGCCCGAATATGACAAGGGTTTTTGCCTGAATATGACACGGTTTTGCCCAAATATGATATGATTTTGCCCATATGATATGCATTTTTCCGAATTTGAGGTGTGATTTGCCCGAGTAATTATGGTCGTTTTCAAAACTCCAGGGGGATGCAGCCCCAGCACCCCCCCCCCCCACCCCGCCTCATACGCATATTAATGCGGCATTGTCTACGTCATTGCCTGGTATGCCTTTTTGTACAAGTTTGTAGTAACAGAAGAATATAACCAGGATAACAAGTAATTGGATATACACAGTAAAAAAAAATTAAACAACTTTTTAAACAACCAAAAACGCTATTTAAGCCGGTCCCTCTAACAACGTTGTTTAAAATTTTGAACGACCAAGATCTGGTCGTTCAAAATTTTAAACAATGTTGTTAGAGGGACCGGCTTAAAAAGCCAAAAATGCTGTTTAAGCCGGTCCCTCTAACAACATTGTTTAGAATTTTGAACAACCAACATCTTGGTTGTTTAAAAAGTTGTTTAATTTTTTTGTACTGTGTATATCGAAGGAAAGCTAAGATGTTTTCACCATACCGTCATTAGATTAGGTACATAATGAGCAGCGAGCACATATTATTTATGCCTATATGTAAATGAGCAAAATGTTGTATTACTGTGCATAAACATTTCATATGGGCGTTTAATATATTTTTTGTAGATTTTTACAAATGTACATGTTTCTAAATATTGTTTTGATTAGATATCTTACATGCGCCCCGGTATATGTATATCCGAACTCAATTAGAAAAGCACACTCTAATATAATTCATGTATATTTATGTATATTTGTTTACATGGAATTATTATCATACATATTTCTTATATATTACATTTCTTTTGTATATGCCGTTAATGCCACCTTTCATACATGTATAATTATGTATTTTCTTGATTAATTAAAAACATACTAATTCGCGGAGTTATATATAAGACTACATGAATTGTGAGGCTATATGTGTCGTATACTACGAAGAGATACACAAACCATCTAAATCTAATATAACTCTATCACGCAAACTGGTATTACCTTGGCTACATAATGTAACAAACCTAAGTAATATTTCGCTGAACTTGTTCATGTTCTAACTGTTCTAAATATAATGAATGTTAAACTATCATAAACGGTGTACTAACAAAATAACATTAACAATTTCACATATCAAATAACTAAATGACATATCATCAAATAAAGTTGTATTCTGATTTCCATAATTACACGTTTAATTAGTATTCTAATATATAAAGAATTGCTGATTTATACAACATTTATAATACAAATTTTTCCAATATTACGTATAAAATAAACCTATAAATGAAGAAAAAAAAAGTTTCATGTATATGTAATAATGCATGTTACAGGGATAATAAATGCATGATTTCGCAAATATATAACATGTTTTAGTTAATTATATATTCGGCTCATATACTGCGTGGGTTGTGTCTAGAACACACAATGCATCAGACATTATACTGCCCTTTAGAAGTTTGTCATATTTATCCATCTCCAATTGAAAGATTATTGTTACTATTGTTATTATCATTATTATTATTGTTATTATTATTATTATTAGTAGTATTATTATTATTATTATTATTTTTTTTTATTTAAATAATTGTTATTATTATTACTACTTTTATTATTGTTATTATTATCTTCTTCTTCTTCTTCTTCTTCTTATTATTATTATGATGATGATTATCATTATAATTATTATTATTATCATAATTATTATTAGTTTGAACATATCAGTATAGAGTCCTCCATTCCTGGTTTAAATAAATTAATAATATTAGACATCTTAGCCTATATCTTACTCACCTATAATACGGTTGATAAAACCCATTGCAGTAGCTTCGAGCTTCGTTAATACATGTAGCTGTACATCCACTGCATATTGAGTCCAATAGCATATAATCCACATCTACTTAGGCTGATGGTAAAAAAATGAGCGATGCCCGGTCGTTTTTCGTTGACGACAAACCACAATCCACGCTTTAAAAATATTATTAGCAGGTTCCTATTATACCTCTGGCCATGTTATGAATTGATACAACATGCGTAGAATAATTTCCCGGGAAGAGCTACGCCGAATAGATCCAGTAAATCATGTCGATTCACTGGATAAAACATTCGTAGTCATGGCCCACCGTTGGGAATAATATTTTATATACTGTATAACAACAGCTTTTGTCCTCCTTCAATTATTCCTACAGTGGAATAACACACGTATGCACGCGACACGAATAAAGCACGGCATCTTGTTGCTTCGATTCTCGATCGCTACCTACCTAGCTATTTTGCTATAAAGAGTTGGATGTAACGCATACCCCTCTCCTTTTCTCTCTCCCTCTCTCTCTTCTTCTTGTTATTCCTCTCCCCCAAGGATAGAAGCGCCGAGATTCATCAAAGATGCATAATGATATGACGTCGTTCACATCTCCGTCCGATATACTGTACTGAAAGATGCTAGCTTTCCCGTAATTAAAAATAAATATAATGAGACTAAATGAGTACTAGTAGAGGACAGCAACAAATCCACGGAATTATACAATCTAGAATCAATACACATGCACTCTACCATGTTTATTTTTCTTTCTCGGCGTGTAACTCAATATGGTTTCAATTTATCTAAATGCCGTGCAAGGAGCGAGCGAAGCTATATAGGGAACGAGAAAAACAAATCTAATACGGTTCTTCAAGGTGTAGAGATCCGTGCGTTACCGTGATATAATACTGTTCGCATAGATATATAATATACGTGCATGTGCGTGTGTGTGGGTGGGTGCGTGTGTGCGTGTGTGTGTGTGTGTGTGTGTGTGTGTGTGTGTGTATGTGTGTGTGTGTGTGTGTAGGTGTGTGTGTGTGTGTGTGTGTGTGTGTTCTCACGCCGGCATTCTTGTGGGGTCTCGTGTGGGTACAATTATATACTTGTGGGGTATTTTTTCCTTGTGGGGAATAAATCATAGACCCCACTAAGGAATAGCCTTAAATCGGCGTATTTTGCTTCAAAGAGTTATGTGACAAAATCTTGTGACTGTGCCCCATATAAGTGATACTTGAGGAATATTTTTTTCTAGACACACCCCTACCCTCCCATGCACTCAGAAGGTTGCCTTTTTTCGTTGCAAAGATTGTGTGTGTGTGTGTGTTTTGTGTGTGTGTGTGTGTGCGTGTGTGCGTGTGTGTGTGTGTGCGCGTGCGTGTGTGTGTGTGTGTGAGTGCGCGCGTGTGTGTGCGTGCGTGTGTGTGCTTGTGTGTGTGAAAAATGTGTATGTGCGATTGTATGTGTGTATATCATTTCGCGCGTGGCGGTGTGAGAAAAAACGATACACAAACGTAACGCAGTAATAAGCAAAATGGTAAATTATTTTCTTCTTTTTTTTTCCTCTGACGTTATTCTGTTTTTAAGCATTTAATTCAGAATAAGAAATGGTAAACATAGGATTGATTTATAACTTCACGGCAGTTTGCCAAGAAATCGTTTGATATCATCGGCAACCGGGTTTGTATCATATGATTTACATGTATTTATACCGGCATGGTTTAAGAACTAGTTTATACTTTACGGGCATAATCAGGACAATTGGATATTTGGACTTCACGAAGTATATTTTTCATTTATTTTCGTTCCATTTTTTGTAGTTGCTATCAACAAATAAATAATATGTCTTACAACTGAATGCCAACAAATATTTATTCAAAGATAGAGACAAATGACCAGAAATATATATTGCAAATGAAAATGAGCAAATAAAACTGAGCTTCGCCGGCCGGGGAAATCGAACCCGAGACCTCCGGATTGATAGACCGGTGCTCTAACCATTGAGCTACAGGACCCTATTATATGATAGCGCCCCCCCCCCCCCCCCCCCTCCAGAAACCCCCCTTCAAAGCTCGAGTCGATCGGAAACAATATAAAACCGTCAAATGAGTAATAATTCATTTTTATGTTCATAATAAGTACATAATATTTGTAAAGCGGATAGAGAATACATGTATGTTATTATATTTGTATGCGCTATATAAGAATTGTATTATTATTATTATTATTATTATTAAAAGCCCGAATGATCATAGAGCTCAGTTCCAAAAGGCGCTAAATCCACTTTCCATAACAATTGAGTTAACGATATATCTAAATTTATAAGCTATGTAGCTATCTAGGAATCCACATTTACGAAAAATTACTCACTCAAAATCAAAATATAGAAAGTTCAATTTTCATATTCCATAGGCACGTGTACAAAGTTGGGCAAAGAAACCGTTTACATCGAAAGTTGAAAACGTGGATATAGCGCCTTTTGGAAGAAAGCTCTATTATGAAATCAAATTAGGGAAAGTGCGAGGGATCAAGAAAATTGATGCAGCTATAGTATATATTTCTGGTCCGTTATTTTCTCTATCTCTGAATCTGGACTTTGAATTTACTTTATAAAAACATTATTGTACAAAAAAGCGAATGACGGTAAGTTTTTCTTGAAACACCGTGTAGCGAGCAAAGTACAGAGGGAGTTTATTGCGCATCAAGCCCATTATTTGACTGATACGGTTGTCGTGGTAACCAATTAATCCGTATGCATTTAGCTTATGGCGTGCCGTTAGTGGTAGAATACATATACTCCGTTCATGCATCTGTTCATGAAGCTGCATGTATACAGGGCCCTTGGTAGAACAGTAGGTCTACTCGATACTGAAAGGGATACGTTGTTTAAATCACTCGGAAATAAATAAATAAATATAAAGCGATGTTAGTGTCTGAAAGATCCATCGACCATTGGCTGATTTGAAGGACATCTGACTACAACTAACCCATTAACCCATTAAAGGGATCTAGTAACTTTGTTGACATGTGCAAAAAGCGATGAGTGGTTGATACAATGTATATTGTTATTATCTGATATGTCCGCAGGGTGTTGTGTGAAAATTTCAAGTTAAATGGACTTTATATGGCCGAGCAATGAGCAAAAACGCAAAGTGAGATTCACTAACTCATTGCACTCACTTTGTACACGGTTCTGACAATGCATTGGATAATTTGACATCTGAACACTTCAATCGTAAATATCTTTTTAACGAAAGGGAAATATGAAAAACCGAAACCTGTCCCATGCTTAACAAAAAGAAAGAAGAATACAACAAGGTATGAGGGAACCGCTAGAATTTCAATTGGATTTTGAGGATTTGGACAATGTTACTAAGTCCCTTTAACTTGAAAATGTATGTTCAAAGTCTTCCACACTTTAGCTGTATACTATTACCTGATAGTTTTAAGTTAGATCGTCGCGGTGCCATGTCAGAATCTCATGGCTATACAGGGTGGCCCCCCAAACAACGGAACGGGGTACTTCCCAAAATATAGTATCAAAATGATTATGTCCATCGGATAGGGTGTCTTTTCCAATGACGAACGATACCAAGAACAGTCATTTTGGTCGTGTAGTTTTTCTTTTAGGGCGCTGTGAGTGACACCATCGCACTTACTGCCCGTCATAGCATCGAACAACAAGCAATACGCGCGCCATTGTTAGTGTGCATTCAGTTGTGTTCCGAGAGAATGGGCATAGTTGTTCGATACTATGACGGGCAGTAAGTCTGATTTATCCGGGCACTGACTTGGTAAAAATTTACAAAAATGGGAACCTGACATGGTGTCACTCACAGCGCCCAAAAAGAAAAACTACACGACCAAAATGAATGTTCTTGGTATCATTTTTCATTGGAAAAGACACCCTATCCGGTGGACATAATCATTTTGTTACTGTATTTTGGGAAGTGCCCCGTTCCGTTTTTTGTTCGGCCACCCTGTATAGATTATACTCTGGTCATGCAGGGTTGAAGAGAGTTCGCGCGCGCGTTGGAAAGGATACTCATCCATGTAAAGTGGCGTAGGTCCGGGGGGCGCGTCCGGGGGGGGGGGGGGGGGGCACGGGGCCTCCCCCAATTTTGTGTGTGGAAAAAAAACCTAAGGGGAATTCAAAACAAACAAAGAAATAATTAAGGTGTGCCCTCCCATTGATTTGTGTGCCCCCTTGTCCGACCTCGCTACGCAACATGTCCATACAAATTATAATGATTACTTGACCCAATAAATGTAGATCCCAAGCTATGCAGCCGTATCCAGGCCCATGGAGGGGGGGGGGGGGGGGGGGGGGGGTGACATAGTGCCCCATTCCAAATGTATTTATCATTAAAGGGATAGTTGAGTTTTGGTAAAGAGGGCACTTTACAAAAAAAAAATTGTGAGATAATGAAAAACTGACTGTCAAATTTGAAAGAACCTACAATTTTAATGACAGAATAAACTTGATTTGATGAAAAAAGTTTTTTTTAGAAAGCGCCCTCTTGAGTTGTAACGGCTCTTTTTGAATGATAACAGGGGTTTTACTTAGTCGTTTGTAATTGTGTATACTTTTCGAGCATGGTGGAGTTATAACTATTAGTTTGTACCGCAATGGTGCAGGTTTTGGTTACTAAAATTAAGTTTGACCAAAACTCAACTATCCCTTTAAACCCATCACTTGCAAATTGTACGCACATGTATCAAGCATATCAAGGTCTACACGGAGAAGTCTTTATAACAATATGGGGCGATTTTGAGTTTTGGTCAAACTTAACCTTAGTAACCAAAACCTGCACTATTACGGTACAAACTAATAGTTATAACTCCACCATGCTCGAAAGATATACACAATTACAAACGACTAAGTACAAACCCGGTTATCATTAAAAAAAAAGAACCGTTACAACTCAAGAGGGCGCTCTCTAAAAACTCATTGGTTTTTGCCATTTTTCATACAAAATTGTGCATTTGATGTTTTGTTAAAATAATGATTACAAAAAGATATCATCAACAACTATTTAAAAACCTATTTTGATCTTTTTCAAAGTAGTCTATAAGCATTTTTTGTATTTTTCTAAAACGTCAAACTGTCCCCGGCCGGTAGACTTATGAATAAAATATCTTGAAATCCAATTTTACAACTATGAGAGCATTTGAAAGGGAATGATTCTCATTTTACATTCAATGAACTTTCAAATTGAATTAAAACCAACCAATTTAGTGTCAAGGGGCATTTCTGGAATTACCCATACTCGAGTGTACCTTTAATACGTAGAACAAAAACATCCATAGTTTAGTTTTGGTAAAACTGAATTATAGTAACCAAAACCGGCACCATAACATTACAAACTATTAGTAATAATTCCACCATGCTCGAAAGGTATACAAAATTACAAACGACTAAGTAAAAAGCCTGTTATCATTTTAAAAAAAAGAGCCGTTGAAACACAAAAGGGCGCTCTCTCTTAAAAACATTGGTTTCAACCATTTTATATAACAATTGTGCATGTTTTGTTAAAATAATGATTAAAAAGAGAGATCATCAACACTATTTAAAATCATCATCATCATCCTCCTCATCCTCATCCTCATCATCATCCTCATCATCATCCTCATCCTCATCATCCTCATCCTCATCCTCATCATCAATCTATGTGTGGGGGTGGCGGTGGCCGTGCTTATTAGGGGGACATTTATCATCCAGTGGTATTTTCTTTATGTATAGAGAAAAATAAATACACAGGTCCATCCAGGGCTGTGTAACTATAATGCCTTACACCACAAAACGACCAATAAGTCGGGAAAACTGATTTTGCCGATTTTAATACAACATTAAAATAGAAGCGATTACCTTTAAAATGGTATGTAATTTGTCATATTTGGACTAAGCAAACCCTTTCAAAATGAATGCCAAAGATATGGAATATGGCTGGTACATTTTTTAAATAAGGGAGAAACGGGCCGTTTAAAAGATCTGTGTCTATTCATGGGCTGTAATAAGATCACATTTATTAAATTTAAAAAATAATATTTTAACATGATTTCTGACACACTGACACTATATATATTTCTCAGAAGGTAGATTAGGATATGCTTATTCTGGAAATACCAAAATCCTAAATCTCATAATTTGAACAAATTTGACTATTTTAGCTAATAAAAGAGAAACTACCACAGCGACATAACGGTAGTTTTGTGGTGTAAGGTCACATATATGATTTATGTGTCCGTTATATTGATGGTTATGCAAATAAAACCCATCCATAAGTAATATTGCATTGCACATATGAATCTATTGTACGTTGTATTTCATTTAGAGGAATATAACATGAATCGAGTGTGTTTGTGCGCATGTGTGTGTGTGTGTGTGTGTGTGTGTGTGTGTGTGTGGGTGTGTGCGTGTGCGTGTGCGTGCGTGCGTGCGTGCGTGCGTGTGTGTGTGTGTGTGTGTGTGTGTGTGTGTGTGTGTGTAAATACCTATGTTGGCCATTGGATCACAACATAAAGCTTGTTGTGTATGTGTGTGTTGTATGTGTGTATACAGGCAAAGTATTTTCATATTTCTTTTGGACACTCAAACTGATTTAAGACAAATTCACACAATCGTCATTCTTAATGTGCCATTTAATATCTCCTTTTCAAATTCAAAATATATGTTCACAAAACATTGTGTTTGATCACCTTGATTTGTAAAATGTTTTCATAAGATTTGACATAATTTATATAGAAATTTTCATCACTCAATGTGAAAATTAAAAATATGGAATAAATTATCATTTATAACGAGTGAAAAAACACTGTAGATGGATAATGAAATGATAGAAATGAATTAAAAATAATAGTTTGGCGTTTCAAAAACAGCCTTTCTCTATCAAAGGAATACGTATTTTTATAGAATATCCCAAAACAAAATATATATGTATATAAATACATCTTGTCATTAGCACATTAATTGGAACGAAATACATCATAAACGTGAGCCAAATTGATATCAAAACTTTTATGATAAATCCAGAGATTATTTCATAATTCGTCTTATGATAACTAGCAAGTACCAACACACACAACTTTGCTTTCATTTGACATAATTATTCACTTGAATATTCAAGATATTGGTGTTTATTTATCCGCTGTAGACAAAATATACACAATTTGAATGAAGAAAAGATCATAAAAGGCACAAAATTGTTTTAAGAAAGAAAGGGAATATTACTTAAATTCCACAGATATTATTTAGGTTACAATGCTTTGGTTAATAACAAAAACAAAATTCAAGGTAAATACATATACATAATTGTTTTGTTCAACTTACATCTATCCAAATATTGAAGTACATAAACTCCATGCATATAGCAGGACCTACATATGTTTGTACAGAGATTCGCTGCTCCTCGGTTTCAAAATGAAAGCTGTTTAATGCAGAGTCAGAAACAATTCTTAGAGCTCAGCAAAACAACTTCATCGCTATTAGTTTCCACGTACGGTAGTCTGTAATCTACTTCGTATTTCCTTTTTACAATTCGTTTAGAAGACAATTGGCACTCAGCGTAGAATTGGGATTTTAATACATGATAGGTGAGAGTTAAGGTTGAAACATATTAATACATTCATTAATTAGGTAACCACACAATCTTCCACTAAACACTACGCCTAAGCAGCAATATCACATCTTTAAATACAACATATTTTACACGCATGAATGAAATACTGAAATAATATCAAGGTTTATGACATATGGTGGTGCAAACAAATTACCAACTTGCTATTGAAGTAAGATTACATAATAAGCACTCTTGTTTAAAGAAGAAAAGATTACATAATAAGCAGTCAGGGCCCTGTTTCATAAAACTTGTCCAACTGTTGTAAATGACCAATTGTTGTAACTACTGTGTCAACAGCCAATCAGCATTGAGCATTATAGCTGTTGCCATAGTAGCTACAATCATTGTACATTTACAATAATTAGAAATTTTTCATGCAACAGGGCCCCATTTAGGGCATTGACAAACAAGACAATCATACTGCATATTTATAGGCTTTGTATAGATGGAATAAAGACATAATCCTGTGAATAGACAACTGCTAACACATGGTTGTAATACAAATCTAACATTGTGCTGTACACAATGCTCATAACATTGAAAGACAAAGAAAATATTAATTTATATAGACAAATATTATCATAGATGCTTGTATTCACTAGCATTGAAGCCACATAACATGAATGGCATTAGAACATGAAATATCATGAAAAATGCAATAATGTGACATATCAACAACTATACATGCCGCTCAACAAAGTGAGAACAAATATCCTGGAGAAACCTAATTGGTTTTTCCAATTTTTCATTCAACAAAGCGAGTGGTAGAAAATATACAATGCAAGATCATGCATCAACACTATACATGCCGCTTTACACAGAGAGTGGCAGATAATATACAATGCAAGATCATGCATCAACACTATACATGCCGCTTTACACAGAGAGTGGCAGATAATATACAATGCAAGATCATGCATCAACACTATACATGCCGCTTTACACAGAGAGTGGCAGATAATATACAATGCACAATCTCTTAAGGCTTGGTCACATATGACCGGACACCCGACGGATAGAAATTTTTCAAAAGCAAATTATCCATTGGTGAAAGTCTTCTCCGTTGCCTCATGTACAACGCATTACGCCGGATAGAACAAAACGTACATCGCCTGACAAGTAATGCAAACGAATGGATTGCTCTCCGTCGGGCGTCCGTTTACGTTATCCGGTGATATGTGACCAGGCCTTTAACAATCAATGATTTATTGGTAGATCGGGATCTCATCGGCTTTGGTCCTTTGTCTCTGACCGGCCAGCCTGGGCATGACGTAGCACAGGACTCCGGACAGAGAGAGGATGACCACTAGCATGAACGCCATGCAGACCACCACTGACCACAGCAGGGCTTCACTGGCCGTGCTGGTGATGCCGGTCTCAGAGACCAGTTCTTCATCATCATCGTGGTGGGTACGTGTGTGCACGTTGACGTTGACTGGAGCCATCATTTCTGTTGGGGTAAAAATAAAAAATGAAAATTGTCATCTCGATGGCTACCTTTTGAGCCTATATGTTGGGTTCCAGCCTATATACTTAGAAAGGTGACATAATACATCATAATATACTTAGAGAGTCGACATATGTGTTTCACAACGATTTTTAAGTTGAACTTTTATTTAAGTTGGGCTTAAAAATATGGAAAGTCATTGATAGTCTTGGAATGAAAAAAAAGTATTAAAGAGCTAGAGACATCCTTTGTAATATTTTTTAGTGATTTGATTGGTTTTCCATGACATTTTCAGAAGTTCCCCAAATCTATTGCCTGGCTTAAAGGTGATTCACTAGCTTAGTTAAAGTAGGCAATCTGCAGTATAGAATCCCCATGCTTGATGAGTTTTAAAAGAAAATAAACTCCTTTCTCACCTATTTCACAGAGGACGCCATCATATCCGATGGGGCATGCGCAGCTAGCGGAGGCAGTGAGTTCATCCAACAGACACTGACCACCGTTCTCACAAGGGCACACATCTGCAAAACCAAAAATAAACCCACATAATAATAAATAAATAGTAATAAGGGTGGCGACTTTATTATCACACAGCTTGCCGCGCATCATTATTATTCAGATAATTGCGCAGGTTTGAACTATACCCGATGACCAAGGGTATTATATTATACGCATTATATAAATGTAATCAATTATCATAATTATTATTATTATTATCATATTTACCCCCGTCATCGGATACACACTGCAATCAATCCAGCAGACAATGTGCACACTTTCCACTCTCTGGGGGGCATTATTGCCCGGCACAATGTAGGTGCACACAGTGGTAAAGAACAACATGTCACTGTGTTTTGCCATTTCAAGAACAAACATAGTGTCTAATTATTAAGTTATTTATACATTTCAAGAACAAACATATTTCTTATTCATAGCGTCTAATTATTAAATTATTTATACATCTACCAAATAGCAACCCTCCCTCGTCCCTAACTACGCCACTGCTAGACCTAATGAAAGTGTACAAGGAACTAAACTTCAATATTTGTTTTACTTGTTATTCTAGCATGAATTAAATTATAAGGGTTTTTTAATACTTTATTATTTGGTCAGCTGCATAGAAGGACCAAACCCTTTCTGACTGCTTCCAGCTATATCAATTTACCCCGTGTTTTCATAAATTCTTTATTCGTGTTAGATAAACACAAAATATACAGATTAAATTGACTATGTTAATTATAATTGTGTGATTGTTTGTATACCAATTTTTACCCTGTATGGTTTTTTTTTATTGCTTGGCAAAAATAAACTGAACTGAACTGGAATGAACTGAACTGAACTAGAGTGGACTGAACTGGACTGGACCGGACTGGACTGAACTGAAATTTACTAAACTCGACTGGAACTGAATTGGAACTGAACTAGAGTGGACTGAACTGGACCGAGCTGAACTGGCCTGAATTTGACTGAAGTGAACTGGACTGGACGGTACTGGACTGAATTGGACTGAACTGAACTGAACTGAACTGGAACTTACCAGAGAGGTCCAAGGTTTCCACCTCCCTCTTGCGCCTGGAGGCAATGCAGAGGTACTGGGTGGAGATGTAGAAGCACTGCTCAGACGGCTGGCACGGGTTGCTGGCACAGGGGTTAGCACCAACTGGGCATAATAGAGTCAATAATAATGATAATAATTATAATAATGATAATAATAAGGATTACAATAATAATGATCATAACGTCCATGATGATAATAATAATGATAATAATAAAATGAATAATATCAATGACAAAAATAATAATTGTACATAACAATAAAATAATATCATCTGTATCTAATCAAATAAATCTAAATGCAGGAAAGAAGAACAATAATAACAATAATAACAATAATAACGAAGTAATGAAGTTATATAGTGCATATTCCTTCTATTGGTGCTCATGTGGCACCACTACTATTGGCCTGGTCTACCAATACACACAGCAATCATTCCAGCACATGAAGTGCAAATTTTCCACCCCTCGGGGAAGAAATCATTTGTTTGTCCAACAACGACCTGTAGTATAGTAATGTAAACTGACCTTGCACGTCGATGGTGAAGTCACATGTTGCGGATAGACCCTGCTCATCGGAGAAGGTGTAACTGATTATGCTCGTTCCAAGACCAAACACGTCTCCGGGCTGGTTGCTGGAGGAGGTCGTCACCGAGCCAGAGTCGTCGGTTGCCGTGGGCGGGGCGTAGTCGACGGCGATCTGGGTTGCGCCGGGTGCAGTGAAGTACACCTGGCCATTGGTAGGGCAGAAGGTGATGACCGGAGCATTGTTCAGAGCGGACGCTGTGACGACCACGTTGAACGAGCAGGAGGCGGGGATACCCGAGAGATCGGTGGCAGTGTATGTCACTATGGTGGTGCCGATCGCGAAGGATGATCCAGAGTTGAAGTTGCTGGTCAGGCTGGCGATGCCAACGTTGTCGGTTGCCGTGGGAGCAGCCCACGTGACGACGGCGAAGGAAGCGCCGGGGGTCGCCGTAGCGGCGATACCAGTAGGGCAGTTGGACAGCACAGGGGGAGTCACATCCGTTTGAGCTGCAAATAATCAGAATTACAATTGCTAATAATTTAAAGCAAGAGCGCAGTGTATCTAGGTGCCCTATTCAGAGGTGCATGCATTATTATTACATTTGAAGATATTATGACATCAACAGTTTGATAGGATTTTCAGTTGATGAGTTGATAAAATTAATGTAATTTACTTAAGCCAAATACTAAGTAAACTGCTTAACTGTTTACTTGAGTATGGTATTGAACAGGGCTCGACACTCGCAGTGGCCCGCTGGCCCGGGGCCAGTAAAATTGCACCTTGGGCCAGCAAAAATGTAAAAAGTCATATTTTGGTGGCCCGATCGGGCAAGCCGCAGATTTTAAACCCGACATTGATAAAATTTGAAAATCTTGTTTTCTTCCATGTCATGCTTCATTTATAATCACTGGTTTGATCAGGTAAGAGTGATATTTTGAATAGTCACTAACCCTAGTAAAAAGGTTATTCATGAAATTAAATGTTTCTTTCGGGCCACAGGAAAAGGGGTGGAAATCATTTTCCTGGCCCGACCGGGCCACTGACAAAAATGTAAGTGTG
Source organism: Echinarachnius parma (assembly GCA_037951105.1). Classification (NCBI taxonomy): domain Eukaryota; kingdom Metazoa; phylum Echinodermata; class Echinoidea; order Clypeasteroida; family Echinarachniidae; genus Echinarachnius; species Echinarachnius parma. Next base: position 44,892 of record JBAMJV010000352.1, read on the forward strand.
GAGCCCTGGACTATTGAATACCAGCCCAGGTTAGTCCACGTAAGGAGTAGAAGATGGTTTCTTATTTCTTACTTGTGATGATCACGTCAAAGTGGCAGAGCTCGAAGTTGCCGTTGGCGTCGGTGGCCGTGTACGTGACCGGGGTGGTTCCGACGGTGAAGACGTCGCCGGGATTGCGATCGGACACGACGGTGACGGAACCGGAGTTGTCGACGGCGGTGGGGGCGGTCCAGGAGACCGGCGTGGAGGTAGTCCCTGCGGGCAACTCAAAGCTGATCCCAGACGGGCAGTTCAGGAAGGTCGGTGGTGTGTTATCCTCGGCTAGAAAAGGAAATCACAGTATTAAATATCATTGTCAGACTTGTAAGAACTGAAAACAGCTATAGAAGGAAACCTCAGCATTGAGATTGTTGGGTAAAGAATTATTAAAGGGCATTTGCAGCATTTCATCATCAATTGGAAACAGCTAGACAAATTGGCAACTCCTAATTTTGATCGACCTTTTAATGTTAAAATAGGTGGAAAATACTTAGTAATTACAATTTAAGATAAATATAAAGTGACATTGCCGCAAAGTTGCCAATTTGAACGCCAAAATCTGTTTTTTTAAAAATATGACAATGTGTTGCCAATTTAAGGATTTTCCTAAATTATAGCGATCTACACAATAATGCAAATCATTACAAAATAACTAAAGCTGGTAGAGTAACAAAATAGGGCTTTACAAAAATGTATGCTCTTTCTTCTTGTAGACTTCATATAACTTGTCATCTTCTTGCTGAAGTGTAGGACCACCAACCCACAAATATGTGGGACACCGTCCTTGATGGGTTAAAAACAACAAGATTTTCTTTATTTACCTGCACTTGTTGAGACAGATCCAGTGGCAGCAGCGCTATTGCCCAGAGAGCCGGTAGCAATTAGAGAGACGGTGTACGCAGTGCTGGCGGTCAGACCCGTGGCCGTGTAGGAGGTGGCGGACTGCGCCAGACCCTGGACGATCAGGCTGGGGTTGGCGGCGGTACCGATGGTGATCTGGTAACCACTGAAGGTGCCGGTCGGTGCTGACCAGCTCGCCGTGATGGTGTTGGCGGTGGGGGTCAGCACCAGGTTGCCCGGTGTCGATGGAGAAGTTCCTGAGAAAGCAAACGAAAACAGAACAAATTATTATAAATTATATTTGCTATGGAAACGGGCCTTGCATATTTGTAGCTATGTGAGAATGACATTTATAGTACGTAGTTCAGAGCAAACAATTTATGTTAACCTGAAAACACAAATTAAAGAACAAAAGAAAATGCATTCCTAATGCCAACAAGAAAAGGGCTGAGCAGCATGAATGGGAACATAGGAAAACATTTTGTGTTTTAGTTTTGGCAAGATCTTGATCTCCTTGGAACTCTCTGCCTAGATCTATGGACCTGGACATCACTAATAGTATATCATCAATGTTGCATGTACCGATAGAAGTCAATATGGAAAGGATATACAAGACCTACCTTGGACGATGATGGTGAAGGTACAGGACGCAAAGTCCCCATCGGGTTCACTGAAGGTGTAGGTGATCTGGTATGTACCCACATCAAAGACCTCTCCAGGCTGGTTGGTAGAATCGACGATGAGCGTCCCTTCATCGACGGACGCCGAGGGCTCGACAAAGTTGACCACGGTGCTGGTTCCCGTTGTGGTGAAGATCTGGGGATCCTCGGGACAGAAGGTGATGACTGGAGCGACGATGAGGACGATGACGTTGAAGCTGCAGAAGGCGTCGTTTCCGGAGTCATCGACGGCGGTGTAGGTGATGGCGGTGGTTCCACCCACGAAGGACGACCCGGATGGAATGTTGACAGAGACGTCCACGTTGGAGTCTGCGTTGTCCGTTACTGTTGGGGCAATCCAGCTGACGGTAGCCGCGGTCGTTCCACGGACGGCCTCTGCTACGATGTCAGTCGGGCAGCCCGAGAACACTGGATCCTGGTTATCGCCACCTGAGACAAATTGAGAGATAAGAAATCTTGTAAATCATTCTCAATTCTAGTCTGTGATGCTGCATGGATACACAAAATGTGTATTCTGAAATAATCACATTTTAAATAGGAAGTTAATTATCTTTTATACGCAAGATTGAATAAATTACTGTAGGCCTGCACATTATGTTGTACTTACATGGCATTTACTACAGCTCCCAAACTAAGTAAGGAGAACAGTTGGTATCCGTTGGTTCTTTTCTTGTCACTATTTAAAGTGATCTAGTAACTGTGTCTCTGGTTTGACTCCTGGATAAACCCTATTTCTTTGTTCATTCTCATTTATATTAAATATGTCTGGTTAGTTTCCAATTCATATCACTTTATCAGGCAAATTCTGCCAATAAAAGAGGAAGAACATAACCCAGGATACTGGCATATAATTGCCAGCAATAATTGCCAGCAATAATTGCCAGCGCAGGGCAATATCAAATATAATACAGAAGATGTGTTACACTTCATTCACTAATTACTGTATGGAATATAAATCAATAAATCAACATAATAGTTAGATTAATTCTACTGGACAGTTTCCCGATGTTTGAGAAAAACAACAACAACGGAAACTTATTACCTCCGGAGACGACGACATTAAAGGATCACTCCGCATAGTATCCAGTGGCATCGATGAGGTACTAATGTCAATCAATCAATCAATCAATCAATCAATCAATCAATCAATCAACCAATCAACCAATCAACCAATCAACCAATCAACCAACCAACCAACCAACCAACCAACCAACCAACGAAATAAAAAATAGAAGAACAGAAACTTACCACCTCCGGAGACGACGACATTAAAGGAGCACTCGGCGTAGTATCCGGCGGCATCGATGAGGTAGTAGGTCACAGTGGTGCTCCCGGTGGGGAACGTAGCACCCGGGGAATAGTTGCTGACGGTCTTGATCGGTAGGGAGGCGTCGGTAGCGGTAGGTTCTACCCAGGTAACAGGTGACCCAGCCTGGCCAGTGACTGAGGTTGGGCACCCACTGACCACGGGGATATCGGTGTCACTGCCATCTATGGACAATAAATGTTGTGAGTTTTAATAACTAAAAATTGTAGTCGAACAGCACAAATTATATGAAAATATTTCCAAGAGATATTTTCACCCATTCTGTGGGCACCTAACTAAGGGGATTTTTAAAACTACCTCGGTCTGAAAGCAGGCAGGCATGTCAGTTAACCAAAAGTGTTTTGGGACTTCTCAACAAGTAATCATTATGATGCATTCTTTTGCCAAGATCAGGGAATATTCTGCAGTACTCTGTTCACACTTAATTCCTGATTTATTTATTCATGGCTTTGATTATTAACATTATATAATATATTAGTTTGGCAGCAAAAAAGCTGAATTGCCCATTTTTATATACAAACACATTTAAAACAAAATTCATACAAATATCACAAATAAATATGTCTTAAAAATATATGACATTGTATATATTATTTAAAAATCATATATCAAATCCAAATATTATAAATATTCAAGACTTACCAGTAACAATGATGTCGAACACGCACTCGGCCCTGTCGCCGTTCACATCTTCGTACTCGTAGGTGAATTCGTAGGTTCCCAGTCTGAAGTAGGCGGCAGTGTATCCGGGCGACCGGACGGTGGTGACAGCTCCGAGAGGAGAGGTGGCGGTCGGTTCTTCCCAAGTCACGCGAGCGTACGTTCCGAACGGCAGCGATGCGGGTATGGCCACCGGGCAATTCTCAATAGTGATACCACTTGACACTGGTGCAGCAGCTAGGGGTAGTAACAAAAGAAAAAAATTAACATCAATTTAATGTAACGGAACGGATCACGGGACAAATCAGCCACCTGAACCAGCTCAAACTGGTTCCACCGTTATGGGAACGGGATGGCGACCCAGCAGTTCTCAATAGCGATGCCACTGGACACTGCCGCAGCAGCTACGGTGAGTTACATATTTGAAAATTTAACATCAATTTAATGTAACAGAACTTGAGCGCCCCTATCATGGCTAAACCAAGGTAATGCTCCGAGCGTTTGTGACTTTGTGATAAGGGGTAAATAATAAGGTAAGATCATTTTTCTGTTAAATGAATCATTAGTTACTTACTAGTGGAAGAACTGCTGGTCACAGCCGAGCTTGAGCCAAAAGCATTCGATGCCTGGAGCGACACAAAGTAAGTCGTAGACGGCGCCAGGGAACTGAAGGTGTAGCTGGTAGCTCCGCCCGAAATGGAGGCGGTCAGGTCGTTGGCGCTGGCGGTCGTTCCGAGGCCGAGGTTGTACCCACTGACATCACCGGATGCCGACCAGCTGATGGTGATGGTGGAGTCGGTTGAGGCAAAGTTGATGTTGGACGGGGCGGAAGGAGACGTCCCAGCTGTGGATTATAATCATAATATTGTTTTGATTTATATAGCGTCAATCGTCTAAACACTCATCAGACAGAAACTTCCTCATAGATACAGAATTTCATCTTAACATTCAGCTTGCATATTTGGAGTTTATTGCAGTGTGTATCACATGACCAAGGTTACTATAATGATGGGCCACGATCAGCGAAAGACAGAATGTGCGCTTTTTAAGTACCCACCATCATTATCATTAAGTTAAAACAATGTATGGCAAAGAAAGGAGCAAGGGAAAAATAACTACTCGAGTTGTGGCAGATCATTGGAAAGGGAATTTGATCTTTATATGATGACATAAATGGTACCCTGGGGTACCAAACGAATATCCGCCATTTTGTTTAATTATTTATTTATTTTTTAGGGGGTATAGCGTGCATACAATCGCGCGCTGCACTGCATACACAACGCAATACGGTTGTGCTTCGAGTGGACACAAGATGGCGCTACACAACGCGGTACCCCGGGGTACAACGTGTGTCATCATATTTAGCTTGGATTTTATGACTAGCAAAGTATCAGATTTAAAAGGAAGCACAGCTAAGAAAAGAGCAAGTAAAAAAATACCAATCGTGAAGAGTTTAACACTGGTTGAAAGGCCATTCAACCTGTATGTTAAGCCCTCCTTGCATTGGCTAGTCATTTGCCAAGGAAGAATGCAAAGAAAGAAGTGAGTCAAAACATACCTGCTTGAGTGGTGGCAGATCCCTGGACCGGTGAGCTGTTACCGCTGAAGCCAGTAGCAACGAGGCTGACAATGTACGATGTGCTCGACGTCAGGCTGGTGGCCGTGTAGGAGGTGGCGGACTGGGCCAGACCCTGGACGATCAGGCTGGGGTTGGCGGCGGTACCGATGGTGATCTGGTAGCCGGTGAAGTCGCCAGTCGGTGGGGTCCAGGTCGCGGTCAGCGAGTTGGTGGTCGTCGACAAGGCAAGGTTGGATGGGGAAGTGGTTATTTGTTCTGAGTGAGGGAAAGAGAAAAACATTCCATTATGAAATTCGATTCTATGTTTTTTGTCCTAACATCTTTATTGCAAATGTAAAGTGCTGGTACAACTGTTGGTGAAATTAAGGACACTATGTGTAAGTGTTGGATGTTTTATACGCGGTTTGAATCTATTAAGACAGTTCTTAATAGGAAGTGGACTGTTCAATCAATAATTCATGTTAAGGATAAAGCAATTCTAACTTGAACAAATATATTCATCCAAACCTTAATTTGATATAATATCACATTTGTATCTGAATCATATCGGGACAAAATCAAGGGAGCAGCATTTTAGAGATACTCTTACATATTTATGATGACCACGAGCCTAGGGTGAAGCTCATCTTCCTAATAAGAAGCAGTTTTCTTGTAAATGAAGTTAAACCTAGGGCTTTTACAGATACCACAAATCTATCCGTTAGGTGATCTATACAGACGGGCTGGGAAAGGGTCAAACTACACAACGATGTCAATTACCTTGCAGCGTTGTGGTAGAGGCGGATACAGGGTCGCTGTTGCCCGCACTGTTGCCAGCCGTTGGCGTGGCAACCAGGGTGACGACATAGGTCGTGCTGGGGGTCAGGCCGGGAACAGTGTAACTGGAAGAAGTCCTGGGCAGACCCTGGACAATGAGGCTGGGGTTGCTGGCGGTACCGATGGTGATCTGGTAACCGTTGTAGGCACCGGTTGGCGGTGTCCAGGTGGCGGTGATGGTGTCGGTGCTCGGTGACAGCAACAGGTTGGTCGGTGCAGGGGTCTCGTTCTGGCTTGAGGCTGTGGGATTCAAGCGCAAGGGTGATCAAGACATTGGTTATAGACCTGTATAAGCTTACATGCGACTGTAGTATTTTGTGATTCAGAAACATCCTAGACATATGTTTTGACATTTGTTATCTTCTTGTTTATAATTATGAATAAAGAATGGCCAATACAAAAATATGTGACGTTGGATTACGGAATGGGTGTAAAGTCGGAGTGGGACTTTAGTACATAGAGCCTCAAAATCATACAAAATTGTATTTGGCTGAAAATTTCAAATTTACGGAATTTGATACTTACATGTGTCATCTACATTCTCTGAAAATTTCATGTCGTAATTCGATTGTTTTATACCGAAAATAATGATTTTTCTGAGCAACCTTCATTTTGGTTTCGACCTGAAACTCGGTTTATCCTCGCTGGCTGTTCATGATCGATCGATTGTGATTCTATGAATGCACGTGACGCCGGACCGCTGCATGCGAGCTAGCTGCGGGCGGAAAGCGCTGTGATTGGTCAGACTGACCTGAATAGAGTTGTACTGGGTACGTTGTATTATTTCCTGGTAGCGTGCGCGACCTACTGTATAATACCGCATTGAATCGCGCCTTGTTATGTAAATTCTGTAGCTAGCTTTTCCTCGCATTATCAAAGCGCATCGTGTGCAGCCTACCGCATCCTACTGTATTGAATCGCGCTGTGCGGCTTACCGGTAGCGGTACCTACCCTATTGAATGACATGGTACCGGCCGTGCATGCAGCGGTGGTTTATTGTATTCACATCAAAGGGCAGCGCGCGCGGTGATCATGGACGTGAAAAACAGTATCTATTAAGTTAATGTGCAATCATTTTATCTGCTATTTAAATAATGTTATCTGTTAATTAACCTATTGTATTTTGCCTTTTGATTTGTTACGTTATTGTCTTTGAATACTTGTATTTCAAGTAGTTTAGTAATTCCAAGAAGTCTGCTAACCTGACCTACAACGACCGTTTCTTCACCATTTAATTTACTGGAATTTGTTATTGCAATGTAACAGTATGGAAACATTATTCTGTTTGATTTTGTGCCCTCTTAAAGCTCCCAATACCTCCTTCAAACTTTAGTCACTACCGTTCATCTGAAGGGTTCAATTTAATCTGAACTTGAATGTTACATTTTATATCAGTATCTATTAAGTTAATGTGCAATCATTTTATCTGCTATTTAAATAATGTTATCTGTTAATTAACCTATTGTATTTTGCCTTTTGATTTGTTACGTTATTGTCTTTGAATACTTGTATTTCAAGTAGTTTAGTAATTCCAAGATGTCTGCTAACCTGACCTACAACGACCGTTTCTTCGCCATTTAATTTACTGGAATTTATTATTGCAATGTAACAGTATGGAAACATTATTCTGTTTGATTTTGTGCCCTCTTAAAGCTCTCAAGTGTAGCTTTTCTTTGTGCAAGATGTTAGCTAGCTGTTGATGTATATTGATGTTTACCATGATAATGTGCAATATATTGTTGAAACCCTAGTGTCCATTAATTATGATATTGTATTTATTACTTTTGGTGAAGTGTATTATTAAATGTATTTTCACACAAACATGTGTCCTTTATGTTACATGAAAACTTGTGGTAATGATGATGATGATATTGAGGATGATGATGGTGATGATAAAGAGGATCGATGATGATCATGGTGGTGATGATGATGATAATGATATTGAGGATGATGGTGATGTTAAAGATGATGATATTCAGGATGATGACCATGATGATGATGATATTGAGGATGACAATGATGATAAAGATGATCGATGATGATCATGGTGGTGATGACCATGATGATATTGAGGATGATGATATTGAGTATGATGACCATGCTGATGATGATAAAGGGGATCAATGATTATGATGATGATGTCCATGACCGTGATGATGATGACTGAGGATGATGATGATAAAGATGATCGATGATGATTATGGTGGTGATGATGTTGACCATGACCGTGATGATGATGATGATGATGGATATGATGATAAAGAGGATCGATGATGATTATGGTGGTGATGATGATGACCATGACCGTGATGATGACGGTGATGATAAAGAGGATCGATGATGATCATGGTGGTGATGACCATGATGGTGATGATGATATTGATGATGGTGATGATAAAGAGGATGATGATAAAATAATAATAAATAATTATCGAATTTGAAGTGGATTTTCAATCCCCAAACGGACAGGAAATTGCCGGTGGAAGAGGGATTGTACTCGTAAAATTCACCGAATCGCCTTGATCATACGTGTACGTACACCTTCATTCGAGACGAATGAGCGCACGCCGAGGGGGGGGGGGGGGGGGGGGTGGGAATAACCGGACTGATCCATTTTTCAGAGGGGGATTCGATTTTCGATGTGTTTTCCGTTCAATTATACCAGTCTTTTTTCTGTGGTGGTTGGTGCTTTTAAATTCTATATTCACGAAGAGTATTATAATTATTGTCTAGACTTACCTTAGAATATTAATTTATAAATTATCGAACATTTGTTTATGGAAAATAAAATGATTCGCCTTGCGAACACACCCACGGTAAGACGGTAAGACACCCATGAATTTATCAAAATTATGCACGATAGAAAACGTGTTTTTTTTTCCTTATAAGCGGAATATTTCGCAAAAAAACCGACTGGCGTGCGCTTAATAATTGTTTTCCACGGAATTCTGGCCTTTGGGACGTAACATTCATGCGAAAATACGACTTATCAAACCGATCTTCCGAACATACTGCAGTATGAAATTTGCCTTGCCTCCGTGAGATTACAGCCCCATGTATAGTGTTCTGTGTTGTACTACTGGTGTAACTTGGCATGTAAGCATGAACTGATTAATAGTCGTTATTTGACTGTGCTCTTTCGTTTTTTTTTTTTTTTTTTTTTTTTTTTTGGGGGGGGGGGGGGGGTAATACATTGTAAATCACTATTTTGGTTGTGATATTATCATTAACTTGTTTGCATTCAGGCTTGCATGAATTTCTGAAAATCGGTTATACGGAAAAAAAACTGAAATAATTAATTTGGATACATTTAAATACAAATAAAACAATACATTTAAAGGGACTTAGTAACATTGTCCAAATCCTCAAAATAAAATTTTTAAACAGAAAAATACAAAGGAAATTACTCAGGAATGTATCGTTTGACAGGTCCACTGATGGAAATTTATTCTTCATAATTTAAAATTGATCTTTTGGCAAAACAAATTGTCATTTATTGTACTCTGTTTATCAGATTTACAAGCAAGGATATGCAGACAATTAATTCTTTAGAATTCTAATGAAGGATATCAAACAAGAACCAGCTGCGAAGGATTATCAAAATACGCCTCCCCAGTGCGAAGTTCATTGTGTATAGTTCAATGTTGCGGTAACGATCGGGCAGGATGAATGAGCAGGTGGATCGATATCGCCCGACCAGCGAGGACTGAAGTTACCGCTCAATTGTACCATTCATTGTGATCGAGGGGGTCATGCCAGCTAGCCCGCCGGGTTAATTAACTTGCGTGCAATTGTACGAAACTGGAGCGGCTTTGTACAAATTTTACTGTATGTACTCGGTACGACTATTTGACTAGGCTATGCCGCGATACGAAAGCTTTGCTGATTGGCCGAGGAATAACAGTAAACTGCGCATGCGTTATATTGTTTGTTGATAACGCTATTTTCACGATCGATTGTGAAAAACGAACGGTCAAACCGAGAATTTGTTCAACCGCTCGCTCGCTCTGTGAGGATGCTTTTCTGAATGGATGCGAAACTTTAGAAGCGATTTTCTCTGTTGTTTGACAAATAGCTGAGCTCTGGTCCGCGTTATTAAATTGCATTTTTCTTCTCTTCATGACAATTATATGTAGCAAGTTATATATCATTTTAAAGCTGAAATCCGAGAGAATTCAAAACACTAAAAATCTCAATTTTGATATTGCCGATGAATTACCCGAAGTGACAGAGGGGGACACATATATATTTCTTCCATGTAAACCGTACCAAAAACAATGACACTAACTAAATGCACACTATGCGACATTGCCGGCAGCAGTATATTTAATATACAGTGAAACCTGTGAATAGTGACCACCGAAGGGAAGTAAGAAAAGTGGCCACTGTAGACAGGTGACCTCTATACACAGGTTCATTCCATTGAAGGGGAATGACCGCTATAGACATGTTGGCTGCTATAGACAGGTGGCCACTAAGACAGGTTTGACTGTAAATATAATTGAGCCTAGATTGGTAACTTACCAACAACGATGACAGTGAATGCGCACTCTGCGTCATTGCCAGCAGCATCGGTGAATGTGTAGACGACCTGGGTGGAGCCCAGAGGGTAGAAGCTGCCGGGGAACGCCGTGCTCTGGCTTGTGACGGGAGTAGACTCGTCAGTTGCAGTCGGAGCTGTGTACGTAACGACGGCTCCCGTAGCGCCGACTGCAGCCACGGTGGTGATGGCCTGGGTGGGGCAGTCAGAGATGGTGGGCGGAGTCACATCACCTCCAGCTGAAAAGGATCACAATGAAATGGAAATTAATATTCAGCTGCATTTATCTCACTTTTATTCAAATGTACACATCAATACCAGCACCCATTGTGATTATGATTATAATGACTGTATTATAACATTCACTTTTGAAGTATACATAGTATTCTGATCTTTCCACATTCTTTATCTTTCCTGAACATTACAGGGCGGCATTATTCTTCTTCTTCTTCAGAAGATTCTTAAATGATTGAAAATGGTGCTATTGATCCTCAAGGGATAAATATTGTTTCTTAGCACACATTACAGTCAAGAAAAATATACGCAGGCTTGGGGCGATTTAGACCTAGAATGTGTAAAATAGGCCAAAAGAGTCATCACACAGTTAAATAAAAAATAGTTTATAGCGAGTCTGAAACATTGTACTTGACTTTCTGCATATAATAATAATAATAATAAATATTTCTTTTATAGCGCATTTCAAAACCGGAGGAATTCTCAATGCGCTTTACATGGCAAAGACTTATAATTTACATTTTACATTGACACTTATGTTTACATACATCAAATATAATTTAACTAAGTAAAAATCAAAGCGCATCTTAAATTACAAGAAATAAGTCAATAGTTAACAAAGATATGTGATGAATTAACAAGTAATAATTGGGGACGTGCACTTACACACAACTTGCACGTTGAATGCGCACTCGCTGGTGAGCCCGAGGTTGTCGGTGAAGGTGTACAACACGTCGTACGAACCCACGGCGTATGGGGCACCAGGGAGGTAGTTACTGCTGCTGGAGGGAGCGATGCCAGAGTCATCCGTTGCCGTGGGGACGGGGAAGTTGACAGTGACCTCGTCCTCTCCATTGGTGGAGTAGAGAAGAGGACCGACGGGGCAGTATGTGATGGTGGGAGACTGGTTGACCGAGACCACTGCGGAGAGGGCAAGACAAGCAAATTCAAGTGAATTATATTTATTTTATTTTAAACAAATATAAAATCAAAATACACAAAATAAACAAATGGATGTGCCCCCGGCCTGGAAAGCATAACTTTTTAAGCAGAGGACCTTAAGCTTGAATATAATTCAAATTGGATAATAATAATATGACAAATGTATATAGCGCTTAATGCAAACAAGCCTCTAAGCGCTGGATGAAATATAAAGATATATTTAAGGTACAGATCAATCGAGTTGTTAAGGTTTTAGACTAGAGGCATCTTTAATCCTGTTTACAATTCAAGCTGTCAAAAATCCAACCAATAAATTCTAACGGGACAGTAAGTGATGGTGGGGGACTGGTTGACGAAGACCACTGCGGATAGGGTGAGACGGGCATGTTGGATGAAAGATAAAGTTATATTTAAGGTACAGGGTTGTTGAGGTTTTAGACTAGAGGCATCCTTAAAACCCTGTTGTGAATAGTGCTAAATAAGTAACCAATAATTATTATTATCAACAATTACATAGAACCAGTACCCTGAAGGTACATTTGTTATGGTTTCCCGCATCATCAGTGAAGGTGTAGTTGACAGTGGTCTCGCCCACTGCGACGTTCTTAATTAGTACCAGAAATCTTCTTTTTTTTAATATTACCACCCCCCCCCCCCCCCCATCTGGTGAAATAATTGAGGTAAAAAAACTTACATAGAACAATAACCCTGAAGGTACACTTGTTCTGGTTTCCAGCATCATCGGTGAAGGTGTAGGTGACGGTGGTCTCGCCGACGGGGAAGTTCTGTCCGGAGTTGTAGTTGCTAGAAACTGCCACGTCCCCACCGCTGCTGTCCGTTGCCGTGGGAGTGTTCCACGTAGCAACGGCCGAGGTGCTGCCCTGGCTAGCCTGGGCGGTGATGATCTGAGGACAGTCTTGGATGATGGGCGGCAGGTTGTCGGTCTCTTCCACTGGAGAGGTACAAATAATAAATAATTCATAAATAATAAATAAATCACAAATAATAATTAGGTTTTATAAGTCCAGGATAGCTACTTCAACAACGAACACTGCTCTTCCAGGAGGCCCTGCATAATGTTATTTATAGAGGTACAAAAAAGAAATATAATATAATTAATCCACCTGTTGATGTATATAATATCATGTTAAAGAACAGTAGTTGTCATTTACCACTGCCTATAGACAAAGGACCTGCCAGATTTGAAAGCTTGGTGTTGCGAATTTTATAATTTTAATGACAGCGCATGGTGGCTTAGCGGTTTAACCCTATTCTAACTGGGCTATTTCAGACCAGGTTTTTACTGGGGGGGGGGGGGGGGTCAATTTGACCCCCTCCCCCTAAGATCTCGAAGACCGATTGTCCGATTCACGCGAAATTTTGCATGGAGGTACATTAGCGACGCGTTCACGTTTTCGTTTAAACGATCCAATGTTAAATATGCAAATTATGCGCATATTAATTACCGAAGTACGCTAATTTATGCAGAAATTCTCTTTTTGTCTGTAAATCACTAAATGTTGCTCAGAATATGCAAATTTTGTGCATAAATATACTTTATGACTTAATAAACATGTTTTCAAAATTGAAAATTGCGATAGCCAAAATTTTCTTTATGTATTTCTTTGTTTTTGTAATTTCTTATGTATTTCTTTGTTTTTGGAATTTCTTATGTATTTCTTTGTTTTTTCAGCTTATGTTTTTTATTGTTTTTTTCAATGGAATTATTGACCATTATCCAAGTATTTATAGCCCAAAATTAAATGATTGCAGTGATTAGAATGAAAAATAATGAAGGATTTGTCTATTATAGGAAAAAACAATTTCCATAGGATTTGTACACAAATCACAAAATTTAGCGATTTTCGGGGGACGCTCACTTACAAAAGGTCATGTGACTTTAGAACAGAGTACCCGGTCGTCGCAAATTTGGTCTCAAAAGTTGCACAAGACTTCAATGAAAATACTCATGAAGTCGTGCGGCAATATCAGCGCGCATTGCGGAATTATCGCATAAAAAGTCGAGGGGGGGTCAAATTGACCCCCCCAGTTAGCATAGGGTTTAAGTGTATGCCTACCTAGACCTAAACCATAGACTAGTCTTCTTCTGCAAGCCCATGAACACATTTAGTACGATGATGAGTTTTCAAATTATAAACTTTTTGGGTAACATATTTTCTTAACTTTGTGGTGGAATGGACTACTAAAATCACCATCATTCATTTACTAGAAAAATTATTTTTGGGTGCTAGTTCTCTTTAAGAATCTTAATTGGAAAGGAAAGCTTTCTTACATGCGACTGTGATGATGAAGGTACGTACACGTACACGCGGCCAGGTTCTGGCTGTCAGTGAAGACATAGGACTTAATTTTTTGTGGAATGGACAACTAAAAACTTTTATCTTTCATCTACCAGAAGATTATTTTTGGGTGCTGGTTCTCTTTAAGAATCTCAATTGGAAAGGAAAGCTTTCTTACATGTGACTGTGATGATGAAGGTACACTTAGCCAGGTTCTGACTGTTGTCCGTGAAGACGTAGGATACTGGAGTGTTTCCAAGAGGGAAGAACTGGCCGGGAGTGTGCGTGCGCATGAGTCGCTGGACGGTGCCAGCGTCGGTAGCGGTCGGCTCGGTCCAGGTGACGGCGATTCCAGATCCGGATGCGATCACCCTGATGATGTCCTCCTCTGGGCAGTTGTCGATGACCGGGGCTTCGTTGTCGCCTGTGGACGATGGGTGGTCAATCAAAATTATAAATATATTATGGACTGCTGCATCTTTATATTCAACTTGGTTTTTAGCCAATACTATGAAATACTTTTTTAGAACAGAAATGTAAATAGAATTCAGACTGCTGTTAGGTAATCACCCATACGTCTTCCTCTGGGCAGTTGGCGATGACCGGGGCTTTGTTGTCGCCTGCGGACAATGGGTGGGTGGTCGAGCAAAATTAAACATATATTTCGGACTTTATATTCAGCTTGGTTTTCAGCCAATACTAGGAATTACTTTTTTAGAACAGAAATGTAAATCAAATTCAGACTGCTGTAAGGTAATCACCCTAATGTCTTCGTCTGGGCAGTTGGCCATGACCAGGGCTTCGATGTTGCCCGAGGATAATCAATGATCAAGCAACAGAAAATAGAAGTCAGACTGCTTTCAGGGAATCTCCACATTCCTCTCAGCCAAAATACTAAAACTTAATTATCAAAACAATACAACAATTCCTGATGGTCCAATCAGGCATTACAAGTAGAATAGAGATTTACAAAATTTTGCTTTTCTCAAAACCAGAATCGGTTTCCCCAAAAGAAATCCAAGGATCATTATAAACAAATTATAAATAATGATTTAAGCAGTAAATAACAAATAACTTACCAAATGCAATCTCACAAGTAGTACCAGCGAACCCAGTGGGGCAGTCACAGGTAAAGTAGGAGTTGAATGCGCTGCAGACTCCGCCGTTCTCACATGGAGAGCTGGCACAAGGGTTGGCAGCTACAATGTTGCAAACAGGGAAAGATTGAAATCATTAAAACACTCTGAAAATAAACAAAGTTTATACCACTATACAGTGTAGCCAAGAATTATTTGGACACCTTGAACAAATCACTTTAATTGATATGATGCTAGAACAAATTTTGAAGAAAATGTTTGGTAAAAAGCTGCCTAAAATTCATTGCATGTGTTTATTAGATGCTGCTTTGTTGAAATCAAGATAAAATATAAGACCATTTTTGAAAAATGATCAAAATAGTTTCCTATTTTTTAGGGTGTCCAAATAATGTTTGGCTACACTGTATGTCATTTAGCAAAGCATTTAATCCACATTGCTGCTTTCTACCCAGGAGTATAAATGGGCACTTGGTCGGGTGTGATTAAATCTAGCTAGTATGCTATACCCGTTATATCAGCATACCAGGGTGATTGGTTTATAGGTGGCATGAAACTCTGATAAGTGAACATTTGTAGTGAATAGGTGATTGCAAGAATCCAAAGGACTTCAATTTAAATTTTATTTTTATTTCCAACAAAATATACATCAATTACAATCATTTACAAAATAAGGGAATAAGTGTGACCGGCTATAATAGCATGTGTCTGTAATTCATGTTTTGAAGACATGTGCATTTTAAGTTCACATAATGTGTGTAAAAGACTTTAAAATTGAAACAATCATATCTTCGCCAATCATTGACCAATTTGTCAGAACAAAGCATCAAATGAACGCTTGTGATGAGGCCTTTCTAATGGTATGAGAATCTACATTTTGATTTTTACTGACAAGTGCAGGCTTTTGCTATAGCCAGTCACAATTATTGGAGACAGAGGAATCCACTAAAAAAGCAATGATTGTAGAATGGACAGGCTTACTTGGTGTGTCGCAGTTAGTGCCGGTCCAGCCCACTGGACAGTCACAGAAGTAGTCCATACCCTGCGTCGCACTCTGGAACAGGTTGCGGCATACGCCACCATTCTCGCACGGCGGTAGGTCGTCATTGGAACACACATCAAGGGCAGGCTGCTCGGCTGAAAAACAGAAAAGAACAGTTCAGTGTAATTGCTAGATTATTTGTCCAATTTTTCATTGTATTATCAATATATTAAGATTGTATACACAATAATAGTCAATTGTTGAGTGTTGCGGCACACGCCACCGTTCTGGCACGACGGCAGGTCGGCATTGGAACACACATCAAGGGCCGGCTGCTTGGCTGTAAAAACAGAAAAGAATATTTCAGTGTAACAGCTAGATTATTTGTTCAATTTTTCAATTAATTGCTGAACTGAACTCTTTCCAATTCAATCTTTAATATCTTTAAATATCTCCATACTAAGGGAGACATTACTTTCTTCAATTACCATAAGCCAAACAACAAGGTACATGAGTTGTGTGCAAGCTCCAAGTAAGTTTGGTTGAATTCGAATGAAAAACATGCACGGATGAATAATAAAGAGATGATAAAATATAATCTGGACTTACCGGTGGTAGATCCGCACTGGCTGCCAGTGAAGCCTGGAGGACAGATGCATGCATACTGAGGGATGATACTGGCTTATCATGGTCCAGAGTATGATGACAAAGAGATGATAAAATATCATCTCAACTTACCGGTGGTAAATCCACACGGGCTGCCAGTGAAGCCTGGAGGACAGATGCATGCATACAGAGGGATGTATATATACTGGGCTACTGTGGTCCAGAGTATGATAACAAAGAGATGACGAAATATCATCTCAACTTACCGGTGGTAGATCCGCACTGGCTGCCTGTGAAGCCTGGAGGACAGATGCATGCATACTGATTGATGTATGTCAGTGAGGGGTTATTGCTCTCATAGCTGTTCACACACTGAGCTGCGTTGAGGCAGGGCGCGGAGTCACAGCTATCCTGAGCCGGGGCGGCAGCTGCGAAAAAAAAAGAAAAAGGTATGATATTCTTATTGGGCCGTATGCATAAAAACAAGCAATTGCTTGTGCTAGCCTTTTGCTTGAATCGGTATGCATAAAAACAAGCAATTGCTTGCAAGCAAAAGCATTTGCTTACAAGCACAAGCAATTGCTTACTGCTCGTAAGCAATTGCTTACCAAACAAGCAATTGCTTAAAACCGTATGCATAAAACGAACCTTTTACTTGTCTTGATAAGCAATTGCTTGCGTTTTTTCAAGCACATCCAGACCAGCTTGAGCTCTTGCTTACTCAGGGCATTCGCGTTTAAGGATCAAATTTTCGTACCGTTTCAGGATGATTTCAAGCTCCATATTCCAAAGGTTATGTTGTGATCAAATTCCTGTTATTTTAGACTTTTTACGGCAATTTTTTCCATCGATCTGCACAGAAACCCCCCTGATGCTCCGCGCTGTTTCCCCCCTATTTGCGTAATAAAAAATACTGCTGCCAGGTCGGGCACGAAGCGTTGTTGCCCTGCAGTGCGATGTTCGCACAACCGTAACGATCCTTTGTCCAACACGTAAGCAATTGCTTAGGCAGTGCAAGCAAAAGGTTTCATCACAAGCAAAGGCTTGTGCATACGAATTTAAGCAATTGCTTGAACTTGATCTTTTGCTTGACAAGCTCTTGCTTGTGCTTAAAGCATTTGCTTATAAGCAATTGCTTGTTTTTATGCATACGGCCCATTGAGTGCAACAGCAAAATTTTAACATGAACATCTGTAGATGAGGACGGGAACAAGCATGGTTTGATGATAATAACATTTAGAATCAAATCATGATTATAATTACACCAGTCATACAAATCAAATTAACTAAATATTTAATGGTTTACGCAAATCAAAATGGAAATAACAATAACAGAAACTTGAAAATAAAACCAGCTGATAGCACTTTTATATAAACATTCATTGTAAGAGAATAAATCAAAACGAGCAAATACAATGGGCCGTATGCATAAAAACAAGCAATTGCTTGTGCTAGCCTTTTGCTTGAATCGGTATGCATAAAAACAAGCAATTGCTTGCAAGCAAAAGCATTTGCTTATAAGCACAAGCAATTGCTTACTGCTCGTAAGCAAATGATTACCAAACAAGCAATTGCTTAAAACCGTATGCATAAAACGAACCTTTTACTTGTCTTGATAAGCAATTGCTTGCGTTTTTTCAAGCACATCCAGACCAGCTTGAGCTCTTGCTTACTCAGGGCATTCGCGTATAAGGATCAATTTTTCGTACCGTTTCAGGATGATTTCAAGCTCCATATTCCAGAGGTTATGTTGTGATCAAATTCCTGTTATTTTAGACTTTTTACGGCAATTTTTGTCCATCGATCTGCACAGAAACCCCCCTGATGCTCCGCGCTGTTTCCCCCCTATTTGCGTAATAAAAAATACTGCTGCCAGGTCGGGCACGAAGCGTTGTTGCCCTGCAGTGCGATGTTCGCACAACCGTAACGATCCTTTGTCCAACACGTAAGCAATTGCTTGGCAGTGCAAGCAAAAGGTTTGAGCACAAGCAAAGGCTTGTGCATACGAATTTAAGCAATTGCTTGAACTTGATCTTTTGCTTGACAAGCTCTTGCTTGTGCTTAAAGCATTTGCTTATAAGCAATTGCTTGTTTTTATGCATACGGCCCAATGGGGCTTCATTCATTCATTGATTCATACTGCGGTCACTGTGTGGAACAGCCTACCAGAGAATGCAATCTGATCAATGAAAATGAAGTCCAACCCTTCAGAAAAAAGGTTGCATCAGCACTATTAGCAGAATTCATCAAGTATCTGAGGGTATGCCGATGTCGTAAGCTGCTGTCAACCATTTATTGATTAATAAGGTATCTTTAATAGCATGATCGATTTTCCTAATTTTGAATTTGAGATCTCGCTTTTGGGTTATTGTCCATTAAAACATATTATTGAAACCCTCTCATTTCTCGCGTAGCTGAGCAACCTTAGTAAGGTAGTGATTCCCCCACTAGTTTGCGCATAGACCTATGGTTTTAGCAGAGATGGACGACTTTCCTTGAGGGGGAAGTAAACACAGCGTGAGTTTGTTGACGGTAAAGATTAACAATATCAGAAACTGAGAAGAACGAAGTCAATCAAAGAAGGAAAGAGGACCACCTAGATAGATTTGAACACCACGCTCGTGGTCCTCACGACCGACGCGACAAATACGTCACGTTTTGGCAAACTTACAAGTAGAGAGCTGGCAGTTGATGCCAGTGAATCCGAACGACGCGACAAATACGTCACGTTTTGGCAAACTTACAAGTAGAGAGCTGGCAGTTGATGCCAGTGAATCCATCCACGCACAGACAGGTGTAGAGCGACGAGTTGTGGTTGAGGCAAGAGCCGCCATTCTCACACGGGAAGTTGTTGCATGGATTGGTGTTGATGATGGTCACTGTAAAGCAAGAAACAAACAATTGATATAAAGTAATGAAAATAGAGGGTAAATGTTTGCTTTATATACGAAAAGTGTAGAACGATGAGTCGTGGTTGAGGCAAGAGCCGCCATTCTCACACGGGACATTGTTGAATGGATTGGTGTTGATGATGGTCACTGTGAAGCAATTAACAATTATATTTATTTCATATATATTTTATACATGTGAAAAAAAGAGTGATGAATAATTGATAAAATTGGTATTGCTTTGATCTGATATGTCCACTCAGGAATGAGTGCAAATGTCACGTTAAATGGATACTATATGGCCAAGAAATTAACACAAATATCAAGTGATATTCCCTAACTCATTAAACTGTCTTGGTGCACAGTTATAACTTTCCAGTGGATAATTGAAAATGAGAACACTTCAATTGTAAATATCTTTTTAACAAAAGGGAAATTCTGAAAACCTAAACCTGGTCCTTGCTTCTATTGGTAATACAAATACAACGATATATGAGAATACCAGAGGACTAGCCCCCTTCTGTAACTTTCGCTACATTTAGTAGACGTGTGGCCTAGGGCTATTGAAACGGAGATAGGCGCCGCCTTATGTGCCAACATTGGTACGGGAAAGACTTTAACTTTATTAGATCACTTTAAAGTATCACTCTTAAGATGGCCAAATTGTCACTACCGCAAAGTTTGATTTCAAATAAACTTACCCTGATCACAGTTGACTCCCGAGAATCCTTCAGCACACGTGCACTGGAAGCCCGAGCACACGCCAGGGATCACAGAGCAGGCTCCTCCATTCTGGCACGGGGTGTTCTCACACGGGTTGGGGATAGCTGTGGGAGGGACATGAAAAGTGAATTATAGATCAAAATTATTATTAATGATAATAATAATAGTAATAATAATTAATAATACTGATAATACTACTACTAATAATACTATTATTATCATGTAAGTTCATCTGTATTTCATAAGAATTAACTTTTTTTTATCACAATACAAATATTTATCTCCAGTATTTCTGGCTGTCATCTACGGCCTTTGTCAGCATTGTGACCCGACTTTGACCATCACTGAACAGGGGAGGGGGAGGGGGATACAAGCCACTGAATGTCTACGACCTGATAATTGATCGCTACATCACAACGTTCAAAGTCGGCCATTTTTTCTTTATTGATTTGTAGCTTCTATAGCAAGTCGGTTATTACTGCACAAGTGCCTCCATTCAGACAGGGTTCATAATAGTGTTCTTGAAGGATTGTAGTCAAAATCAATGGGCAGTATACGTAGGTGATAAAATCTTAAAGGAACTAAAGAATACAATGTACTTTGGCACTTATTCCATAGTTGATGACTTGTAAAATGGGTCTGCCGAAAAAAACTCAATGAAAATAAACATAGTAGTGATTTTAGACTAATTTTCTGATGCCAAATCTCCCACATTTAGGGTCCAGAATCGGCAGCGTGATTGACAATTCATTGGCTTACGTCATCTACATAATTTAGTTCATTAGTCTGTTCTTTAGATGACGTCACATTTTGGCGATTTAAAAGGGGCATTCCCAGGACAATTATATACTTACTAATTACCCCAAAATTTATTGATTTCATGGGAAATGACTGCCAAATTCTTTTTCTTGAAGAAAAATTATGTATAGAGAGCCTAATTGTAAAAATTAGGCCATCTAGACGCTGTAGTTCCTTTAATACATTTTCACTTTAATATTAATAGGTAAACATTGTTCTTTTTCCCATGAAACTACCACACATCATACAGAAGACTCTTACAGCTATACTTGCAAATTACAACTGGTATGGGATGTTCGTCTCAAATATATATTTTTTTTGGGGAAAATCTTATATAGTTTATAACGGACTACTATAAAAGTGAACAATTGGACAACTGGTATGTGATATTAGTCTCAAATATATTTTTTTTGGGGGAAAATCTTATATAGTTTATAACGGACTACTATAAAAGTGAACAATTGGACAACTGGTATGTGATATTAGTCTCAAATATATTTTTTTTGGGGGAAAATCTTATATAGTTTATAACGGACTACTATAAAAGTGAACAATTGGATGAATTCCCGTACCATCTTCGCAGTTGAATCCTGTGAAGCAGCCAGCACACTCGCAGCTGTATGAGTAGCAGGTGTCTCCCAGAACGTTGCAGGAAGCTCCATTCAGACAGGGGCTGGGGCTGCACGGATCTCGTACTGAAAACAAGAAAAACAAGTCAAAATATGTTAGGTTGAACAAAATCAAATATAGACCTGGGGGCGTATTCTGAAAACGATTTTAAGTTAAAATTTATTTAATCTACATCATTTCTACGTCACTAAAATATTACACTGTACTTAAGGAATAGCGATTTGCTAAAAATATATTTTTAGTGACGTAGATATGACGTAGATAAAATCAATTTTAACTTGAGGATACACCCCCTGCAAGTTTGGAAAACTATGAAGCTCAAGTGCACAAGGGTGCTTCAAAAAATAATTTTGGAAAAGAAGAGGAAAATTAAGTGTCTGAGAAGCACAACATTTCAAAAAGGCAACATAATGTAGTCAATGATCATGTAGGACCAGTATTTAACAGCCATGGCCATGAAAAAACTAGCTAAAACCAGTCAAAATCCAGTAATAACTGGACTTCATCGCAGAGATCGCCAGTGTAACAGAGCAAGACGTAATACAGGCAGATAATAATGGACCAATATATACCAGCCATGAGCCATGACAAAATGGTTAAAACTAGTCAAATCCAGAAATAACTGCATTACCTTCATCACAGAGATCGCCAGTGTAACATAGCAAGACATAGCAAGATCAAAATGAGCCAGTGCACACCAGCCATAGTCATTACCAGCCATAACCAGCCATAACCAGCAATGGAAAACCCGGCTAAAACCGGTAAAATCCAGTAATAACTGCATTACCTTCATCGCAGAGATCGCCAGTGAAGCAGCCTGAGCAGGAGCAGGTGTATTCCGTGCAGAGGTCACCCACAGGCACGCAGGCAGCACCGTTCTGGCACTGGTGGTTGTCACAGGCATCAACCTCTGCAAAAAAAAAAAAAAAAAAAAAATTAAAATCAAGATTAAAGTTGTTATTTTTGTACGCATATTTATTCTGGAAACTAAAATTAATTGACACTCACATAGGATTTGCAATATAACAATATGTCATCACTGTTCGGTTTCTGTAATGTTTCACTCATAATGAACACGAGTAAGAAGGTCAGGCAACTAGACAGACTTTCAAAAATACACGTTTTAAATTATCATAGTTATAGTGCTAACAACAAAATGTCATTGCAGACCCACCCCCAACCCAGAGTTTTCACATTACAGCGCATTTCAAAATCCACAGGAGTTCTCAGGTATAGATTTACAAAATACAGAAAGGTTATAATCAAAACATTATTCATATCTAAAATCGACATATCTTACATTATATATATATATATCTATGTCAATAAACATTTGACCCATTGCTTGGTGAAACCTGGTGTCCCCTGTTCAAAGTCTATGAGCGGGGTAATAAAATCATTGTAAAGCGCTTAGAGATGATTATCAATCATATTAGGCGCTATATAAATCAGGTATATTATTATTCATTCAGCTAGATAAAGGCCAGCAGGAGCGGCCGAAACGTCGCTGTATCATACACGTCTACATCGTGAGACAACGAACAATAATTCTAAGTAAACTTTACCACGATGATCAATATTTTTTGTTATATTGTTATTATTATTTGATCGACTCACTCGTCTGACAGAAGTCTCCGGCATAGCAGAGCGGGCAGCTGCAGGTGTACGTCAGACACGTGTCGGCATCCAGCACGCACGCAGCGCCGTTCTGGCACTGGTGGTTGTCGCAGGCATCAACGGGGATGTCGCAGTACACGCCGCTGAAGCACGCGGGGCACTCGCAGAAGTAGCTGTCGCACGAGCCGGGGTAGGCCACGCAGGCCCCTCCGTTCTGGCAGAGGTTTGCGTCGCAGGCGTTGAGCTCGGTCTCGCAGAGCTGGCCGGTGTAGCACTCGGAACAGACGCACTGGAAGTCGGCCAGGCTGCTGGCCACGCAGGCACCGCCGTTGAAGCACGGGCTTGGCTCACACGGTGTGTCTGCAGAATGAAGTGATAGTTTAGTTGTAAATACAAAATATAAAGCCGAGAAGGATGCAATATCCCTAAAATCTATCTTTCTTGTATACACAAATCAAATGACCCTGCCGAAAATCTATCTGTAGCGAAGTTTGAACTTGTTTTTGCTAGCATGCACATGCATATAATTGAATTAAAATGTTTAACTTTTCAATTCAAACATTAAAATTAGTTGGTACCAAACAAAATTTTGCATAGACAAGAATTGCTTGGCCCTAAAAGAAGAAGAAAATTCTGTTATATTTGATTGAACCGTTAGTAAGAAAACATTTCATACTTAGCCGTCTGTTAGTTTTCTACCTTTCAAGCATGGTGGAGTTACAACAATTAGATTGTAATGATATGGTGTAGGTTTTGGTTACTAAAATTCAGTTTAACCAAAACTGTACTATCACTTTATGTCCACTCACCAGTTGAGATGGTGATGATAAACTATTTTGCCAAGTTGCCAATTTGAACGAAATCTTGATTTGAAGATGTGACAATGCGTTCCCAATTCAAAGATTCTCCTAAATTATAGCAATCTACTTACAAATAAAAATCACACAAAAATAATGGGAGCAGATACGGTAACAAAATAGGGCTTTAAAAAAAAGAGACATTTATGCTCTTTCTTCTTGTATGCTTCACATAACTTGTTATCTTCTTGCTCAAATCACAAATTTTGTGGCCATGCATATGGTCCAAAGGATTAAGTCCACTCACCAGTGGAGATGGTGATGACAAAGCTGCAAGAGCCCTCGTTGTTGGTGTCATCGCGGTATGTGAAGGTGACGACGGTAGAACCGACGGGGAAGTAGTCTCCGCTGGCATGCGAGCTGGACACCAGGTTGGTCGCACCGGAGTTGTCCGTGACGGTCGGCGGGTCAAACTCAACGTGGGCTCCGTCGACTCCCTCAAGGACGGTCTGGGACATGCTTGGTGGACACACCACTGTTGGGTCGACGTTGTCAACTGGAGAATCACAGAGAAGGATAGGAATGAAATAGATTTGAATCAAAGTTAATCAAGTATATCAAATCTAGTTGATATACATCTCACAAAAAAGAAAATGAAGGAAATAGATTGAAATGAAAATGAATCAAAGTAGAATGAATTGAATCCATAAGTAGTAAGAATTAATAACATTTTTGGAGAGGATCTTATCAACATTTCTTTGCTATTGAATAAAGCTTGTGGTTAAACTTTTAGTTCACCTGTCATTACAGTAATTCAACACTAAACTGGCTGGTAGTTCAAAACACTACCTCTCAAAACTTAAACAAATTTGTTTTCATTATGTAAGCAAAATCAGCATCTTCATGTACCACTCCAGGGGGGGGGGGGGGGGTTGCATGAGTTGTGATCAAACGCAAACTTACAATTAAACACAAGGAAAACAAAAAATGTGCATTAGAGCCGATCAGATATTTGCGCACTTACGTAATACGTAATACCTATTCAACTGGGGGGATGAATGAATAGATCATCCCCCGCCCCCACTTGAATGGGTATCAATACCATGTCTACGCCCGTGTTGCGATCAATCACAACTTTGTGATCGCTTAACCCCCAGGAATATCTTCCTCTGAGTACAGATTCCCACTAAAGGTAATCCACCGTGAACAAAAAAATAAAACAATTTCTACTTACCGGTCGTCACGGTAACCGTGAACGAGCACGACACCTGGTTGCCAGATCCATCGGTGAAGGTGTAGGTGACCTGTGTGACGCCGCGCAGGAAGTAAGAGCCGGGGTTGTAGTTGGTCGTGACGGATGGCACGAGTCCCGAGTTGTCAGTGACGGATGGAGTGGTCCAGACGACCTGTGTGCCGGCAGACTCAAGTGGCACGGAGATGGAGAGGTCCGAAGGGCACGAAAGGATCTCCGGATCTTCGTTATCAACTGAAGTGGGAGAGAGAATACACACAAATTGTTAGTTGTCATTAATTTTGCCTTAATAAAATGATCTGCTAGGTTCAGTTTGACTTGAATTTAAGATTGGAGAGGACAGCAAAAAATTCGGAATTCAAACATGTTTTATGACATAGGAAACTTTCATCAGTTGGGGTGAGTGCTTAAATTTAGCTTCAATCAATCTGGAGGAGTTAATGCTTTACTTTGTCCTGTCACCTTGTCACTCCAGTTATCTCAGACAGCAGACAGTGAGGAAACTTTGAAGAAAATTAAATTGGCTTCACAGCTTCCAAACAACTTCCAAACAAGTAATGATACAGTAAACTTTCATCAGTTGGGCTGATGATGGTGCATAACGCTTAGCTTCAATCAGTCCGAGACGCTAGCTTTACTTTGTCCATTCGTGTGGACTTCGTCACTCCAATGATCTCAGTGCACCAGGCAACAAGGAAACTTTGAGAAAAAAAACATCCACATGAGTGGTGAGTAGCTATAGCCTCTTAAATGGTTTGGTTGAAGCTTGAAGCATCAGGAAGTACATTTAATGGAAGCACACTTATAAGTTTACATGTCAGTGTGCATAACATGATGGGTTTTGGTAGGGATACAATTTCAGTCATATTGCATGAGGGAAGGAGGAGAATTGTTATGGCATGATTTAATCATCTTCAAACATTCAATAATTCTTACACACCCTCCATTTTGCAGGTTGCCAGATGTAGCCGGTAGTCATCGGCAAAACATTGCAACTTACAAAACTAAGTTTGTCCAGAATTTTGATTCATTATCTGGATTTCTATTTTGACTGGATGAGTAAGAATATACATCAACTTGAACAATTCAATCTGGGGGGTGTTTCACAAAGATTCTAAGTTGAAATTAACCCTAAGTTGGACCTAACTATTACGGAAAGCCATTTGTAGCCTTGGAATAAAACATATTCAAAAGCTAGATTGCAATTATTTTAGACTTTCATAAATTTTACATCAATAAATGAAATCACCTTGATAATAGAAAATATTAGTATGATTTGAATTAACATCTTGTGCCTTTTAAAAGAACTTTTCCAAAAAAAATTCAAAAACAGCACTAATGGCTTTCCAGAATTTGTTAGTCCAACTTAAGAGATAAGTTCAACTTTGAATCTTTGTGGAACATCCCCCTGGACATGTCAACATACCCTCAGTGACGATGACAGGGAACTGGCACATGTCAATATTTCCAGACGGGTCGGTGTAGATGATGGTAACCAGGGTGCGACCAGGTGAGAAGGAATCGCCCGAGGAGGCAGTAGCCGTCTGCAGGGACGGCTGGCCGGAGTTGTCAGACACAATCAGAACTGTCCAGCTGACAGGGGTCAGTGCGGTGCCCAGAGGGGTGTCCACTCGGATGACGGAGGGGCAGTTTGTGATGACTGGCTTCTCCGTATCAACTACACAATGGAAGAAAAAAGAAACATAACAAATCAGGAAGGTCATCCGCATTTTCCTAGTTGCCGGTCACTATCAGTCTGGTAATTAGCAATGGTCAGTGCAGCAGCAAGTGGGCTTTTCATTTTGATGATCGACATATGGAAGGCAGGTCACAATGGTCACTATAATGCCCAGTTTTGTGATTAATTAGAAACCAGATTTGGTGTTCATGAGAATGGGATTAAGTATCGACTAGGAGCTAGATCATCAGAAGATTTGTCAAAACTTGTTTAAACCAAAAAAGGGTTAAAAGCTGTTGTAGTGCTGTTGCAGTAGTTTCATAATCTGGTACTTCATAATTCCCAGATCATAATTTTTCTTTCCTTTTCCCATCTTTTTAAGTATTAAATATGGTTACATTTTGTAACTATCCAACATCTTCCAAGTTAATTCAATACAAAATTAATGTATTGTATCAACTAAGCAATCAGAATTCCAAACAATTTCCAAAAAAAATGTTTCTCCTTCGTTGCTACTTTATGCAAGAAAGAAACATGTACAACAAATAAGTAAAATGTAAGCTCCACCTACCCTCGATGACGGTAACAGTGAAGGTACAGGTCGAGGGGTTGCCGGTCGGATCAGCGAACACGTACGTCACACTCTCAGACCCAGTCGTGAAGAAAGTGTTAGGAGAGCGTGATGTGCTGACGGTCGGCTCCGCCCCGGAGTTATCAATAGCCGTGGGGGCCGTCCACGTGATGACCGTTCCACCGGAGTTTAGGGGCGTCGTGTCGGTGATGTCGGTAGGGCAACCAGAGATGACTGGAGGGATGGTGTCCTCTGGAAATGTCAAATGATAGAGAAATTAAGTGGCTTTCAAATATTTTCTTTGTGCCCATTAAAGGGATGTACTAACTTTGTTCAAATCCTCAAAATCCCTTTGCAATTCCAGTGGTACCCTCAAACCTTGTTGTTTTCGTATGAACAATGAACAATAGAAGCATAGGACAGCTCTCGGTTTTTCGAATTTCCCTTTCGTTAAAAAGATATTTACGATGTTCAGATGTTAATCTATCGTAACCGTGTACAAAGTCAGTGCAATAAGTTAGTGAATATAACTTTGCTTATTTTACTCATTATTCGGCCATATAACATCCATTTAAATGGAAATTTTCACACAATACCCAGTGGACATATCGGGTAACAACAATAATTATAATAATAATAATATTAATAATGTATTTATAACGCGCATATCACATCTATGCGCTGTAAGAAATTGAAATAGAAGAAAGAAAGGTTCAGCATATTAATTACATACATGTATATACATACTATCAAGTACAACTGAAAGGTGCTATCCCAGAAGAGTGTACATGTATATAAAATAAAAGAAAAGAAAAGCGAATGCAGCATGTTCTGTGACTAGTCTAGCCCTACCAGGGACAGGTGCCTGATCTCATTGCCTTGTTTACCTGGCAGAAGTTACCCAAAGGCAAGTCTAACCAAGCATATCATTCACAAGGGCTCTAATAAGACATATAGGCCTAAGCCTAACCTAACAGCCATGCTGCCTTCACTTCCTATACCCAAAGTTCACACTCCCAAAACAACACCTTCCATTGTATCACAAATAATTATTATAATAGCACTTTTGTCTGAATTCAATATTTGTGTTAGAAGACTTCATTTAATCTTAATTTCAAATTGTAATTACTATAGTAATTGGACAGTCTTTACAGTACAAAGACAGACTTAAGTGCAAGTAAACCAAGCAACATTGTATTTTAAGACCAGAACAAACATTTGTTTCTAATTATGCAACACAAAGCAAAATTGTTTGTTTCTATTCACCAGTCAGGATGATGACGTTGAAGCTGCACGGTTCGGCATCGTTACCAGATGCATCCGAGAAGACGTACGTCACGACAGTGTTGGCATTGACCGGGAAGAGTTCGCCGACCTGGGCGGACTGCGAGCTGACAAACTGGGTGCCGGAGGTGTCCGTGGCGGTTGGGGGAACCCATGTGATGGATAGCTGGGTGGCCGAGTTGATCTCGATGGTGCGCACGATGTCCGCCGGGCAGTTCATCACGGTCGGGGGAGTTGTGTCCTCTGTTTAACATCATCATTGAAACAGTTTTGATTATAATCATATCAATAATAGTGATGATAATAACAAATAGTAATAATGATAGTAGTAGTAGTAGTAATAATTGTGAGATATTAACAGTGATAACACTATCACTGCCTGAAATGCAAGACTATCAGTATCAGGCATTGACCCCATCAACTCCCCCCTAAACCAATACTCTCCTTGTGTATGTACTGCACTGCATTATATTGCACACGTTAATAATAACAAATAGTAATAGTAGTACCTGAATACTAATAGTAATAGTAATGATAATGATGATAGTGATAGTGATAGTGATAATAACAATAATAATAATAATAATAATTTTAATAATAATAATTAGAATAACAATAATAATCACAACAATACAATACATTTATTCAATAATAATAATTTGAAAACTATAAATATGATCTTTATTCAAATAACACCTGGTGTGAAAACTTGCAAGTTATTTTTATATAAAGCAAGTTATGAAAAAGTTTTAAAATATAACCAAACCTACATGTCTGATATAAAAAAAAGATGACTAAAATAATTTGAAGTAAAAACATACCGGTATTGACGGTGATGGTGAAAACGCATGGATCGGCGTCGTTGCCCGAGGCGTCAGAAAAGACGATAACGTTGGTGGTGGAGGTGCTGGCGCCAAAGTCCTCTCCCGGCTGTCGGGTCTGAGATGCGATGAACGCCGTGCCGGAGATGTCCGTTGCAACGGGCTGGACCCAGCTGACGGGGGTGGATGCGGTGCCGAGCTCCACAGTGACAACAATGTCGTTGGGGCAGTTCAGTACGGTGGGCGGTGTAGTGTCATCTGCAAACAATTCAGGGTGAAAAAACATTGTTTTAGGGACTTCCTTTTGAGCATACAGTCAAACCTGTCTTAGTGGCCACCTGTCTATAGCAGCAAACCTGCCTATAGTGGCCAGAAAAAGAAATCCCCTGCAGAGAAAAACAGTTATGGAACCTGTCTACAGTGGCCACTATTCTTGACTCCCTTGGGTGGTCACTATACACAGGTTTGACTGTACCTGCATTTAAACATTCTTAACCCGTTCAGGACGGACTAATTTTGTTACAACATGCATTCTTCATTGCCTCTTGCTCGAGTACTTTTGGGACCAGTCCTGAACTGGTTAATACGAGGACGGTTGGTTCAAAAATCTCTTTTTATGTTACTATTAAACACGAGTGAAACAAATGTCACATCCTCTATCACAACAAATGGTAATCGTTTGATGTCTTCTGTAAGAGTGATTTGGAACTGATTTTAGAACATTTTTAGTAGCTTTCCAAGTCTGTAACATGGCTTTTTTTTACACAACTACAGCAAGTTCTCCTCATTTCTTACCAGTGTTCACAGTGATGGTGAATGTACAGGTGGGGGCGACATTTCCAGAGGCATCGGCAAAGACGTACGACACGATGGTTTCGCCGACGGTGAAGAAATCGCCGGAGTTGCTAGTCTGGCTGATGATCTGTTCGGTGCCAGAGATATCGGTTGCCGTGGGTACGGTGTAGAAGACCTCAACACCGGATGTTCCCAACTCCACGACGCGAACCACGTTATTGGTGCACAACACGGTAGGGTGAGTTGTATCATCTGTTCAGAGCAATACAAACAAAGAAATTAAAAAACATATTCATAATGATATAGATCTGGCAACCGGCTTTCAAGACATCTCTAGAATGAAATTGGGACGGACGAACGGCCAGACGGACAACCCCAAAACATAATACATCCGGCCACTTCTTCAGCCAATCATTGGGCGAGTAGGAGAATCTTGGATAAATTGAGTTACGCATACCATCTTGTAGCTCGGAGCCTCCTCTACACGATGCAACATTTTCAGATTTGGGGATCATTCGACTAATATGGCTGTAACAATTTTAAACATGATTTTCTCTTAGGTGCAAAAAGTGACTTAGCACCTGTCTCTTTCTCAATGAAAGAAATATAGATATCCAAAAAAACTAGATGGATCTTCGATTGCGCGCAATCGAAAATTATGCCTCCGCTATCACGCGATTTTAATATGCCCAAATTAACATGCACTGATTTAATTTTTCTTATATTTTGAGTCTTGTGACCTTGACCATATGATCCCAATCTTTGATGGCTCCCTAAAAAACAGTCAGGTACCAAGTTTGATTGAAATCTGACATTTAGTTCTTGAGATTTTGGTATTACAAGCTTTTTTGCATGTATAATGAGTCCCGTGACCTTGACCTCAACCTCATGACCCCAACATTTTATGGCTACGTTGACTCTTTATGATACAGGTACCGAGTTTGATTGAAATCTGACATTCAGTTCTTGAAATTTTGCAATTACAAGCCATTTTCGCATACATATTGAGTCATGTGACCTTGACCTTTGACCTCATGACCCCCCAAATCTAATCAGATCAGTGGCACCCCGATATGTACACTCATACCTAGTATGTAATTGATCCGTCAACCGGTTCTTGAGATATCGCAAGAACGAGGCATTTTTGCACATACATTGATTCCTGTGACCTTGACCTTTGTCCTCATGAACCCCAAAATCTAATCAGATCATTGCCACCCCAATATCTACACTAATACCAAGTTTGAATTTGATCCGTCAACCAGTTCTTGAGATATCGCGAGAACGAGGCATTTTTGCATATATATCGAGTCCTGTGACCTTGACCTTTGACCTCATGACCCCTAAAATCTAATCAGATCATTGCCACCCCAATATCTACACTAATACCAAGTTTGAATTTGATCCGTCAACCAGTTCTTGAGATATCGCGAGAACGAGGCATTTTTGCATATATATTGAGTCCTGTGACCTTGACCTTTGACCTCATGACCCCTAAAATCTAATCAGATCATTGTCACCCCAATATGTACACTCATACCAAGTTTGAAATTGATCCGTCAACTGGTTCTTGAGATATCGCGAGAACGAAAACGGGACGTACGGACGGATGTACGGACGGACGTACGGACGGACGTACGGACGGACGGACGGACGGACGGACAACCCGAAAACATAATGCCTCCGGCCACTTCGTTGGCGGAGGCATAAAAAGGAATAAACCTTTCATGATGTTGATGATGAAGGCTCAAGGATCAGCTACATTGATTGCCTGATAACCAAATTGATCTGCAACAGGCTTTCTAGATGTCGCTAGAATAAAATCGGAGAAACCGAAAACAAAATGTCTTTGGCCACTTCTTTGGCAAAGACACATTATCCCAACAAATCAGGGTAGGAAATATACGGGGGCTGAGGGTGATTGTGCCCCCTAATTTTCAAAATAGCCCCCTGAAATCAGTAGGTAGCCCTTAAAATTACCATAGGGTATTATGTAAAAACATTATGGATATCCATCAGATTGGAAAAGTAGCCTCCTAAAATTAACAATTTAAATTCCGGATATCCATCAGATTGGAAAAATAGCCCCCTAAAATTCAAAATTAATTCCTGCAGTGAAATGAACATACCTTCCACGATGGTGATGGTGAAGGTGGTAGGCTCAGCCTCGTTGCCCGAGGCGTCGACGAACACGTAGGTGACAGTGGTGGTTTGGCCCGCGGGGAAGCTGCTCCCAGAGACATGCGACTGGCTCTGAAGGACGGCGGTGCCGGAGATGTCGGTCGCGGTCGGCTCGTCCCACGTGATGATAGCGGACGGGGTTCCCAGCTCAACGGTCTGGATGATGTTCATGGGGCCCGTCACGCTCGGTGGAGTGGTGTCAACTGCAAGGAGTACAACAAGAATTATTCTGTTAATTTTACTTAATGTTTAAACATAGTTTCTAAATGCTTCAAAATGTTGAAATATTTGTTATAAATCAGCATGTTTTCATAAAAGTTTCATGTTTAAATACGTTTTTAATCTGCACTTATATTACAATAATAATATTTAAATAATCAAAGTTGTGAAGAGCCTAGCTAGGTTCTATATCATTCTCATTTTGTCTCAATCGCAATCTTTAGTAGATTTAGCAGTTTTCAGTGGTATTTTCTTAATTTTAAAATAATGATCGTTCCTTGAGATATCACAATAGCGGGAAACGGACGTACATACGTCACTTTGTTGCGGAGGGATAAAAAACATTTGTTATCACAGAAATTTAAAAATTTGATTTGGTTGTATTGGCTCACCAGGGAAGACGGTAACGGTAAAGGAACAGGAGGTATCCACGAGACCGCTGTTATCCGTGACGGTGTACGTGACAGTCTCAGTCTGGCCAACCTCAAAGAAGGATCCTCGCTGGATATTAGAAACGATCGACGCTATGCCAGACAAGTCCATGGCGGTAGGAGCAGTCCAGGAGATGACGGTGCCAAGGCTACCGAGCTCGACTGATTGCACAATGTTGTCTGGACAGTTGGTTGTGACGGGCGGTGTAGTATCGACTGTCGTAATAGAAATGGTACAAGAACAATAATATAAATTGTTTCACAGTAACACCCCAAAGCAGAACAAAATAATGTAAAAGGTTGTAATTAAACAGACTAAACTATGTTAAAAATGCTCTACCGACTGAGCTATAGAAGGCCCTATTTCAAGAGGTTTACAGGATAACTTACCAGTCTATCTAAGATCTCCAGATTGCTAGACTGGTGCTCTACCGACTGAGCTATATATAGAAGGCCC
Source organism: Echinarachnius parma (assembly GCA_037951105.1). NCBI lineage: Eukaryota > Metazoa > Echinodermata > Echinoidea > Clypeasteroida > Echinarachniidae > Echinarachnius > Echinarachnius parma. The sequence goes on from JBAMJV010000352.1 coordinate 78,673, forward strand.
TATTTCAAGAGGTTTACAGGATAACTCACCAGTCTCTCCAAGATCTCCAGATTGCTTGACTGGTGCTCTACCGATTGAGCGATAGAAGGCCCTATTTTAGGAGGTTTAAAGGATAACTTACCAGTCTCTCTAAGATCTCCAGATTGCTAGACTGGTGCTTTACCGACTGAGCTATAGAAGGCCCTATTTCAAGAGGTTTACAGGATAACTTACCAGTCTGAACAGTAACGGTGAAGATGGATGGATCAGCCTGGTTGCCGCTGCCATCAACAAAGACGTACGAGACAACGGTCGTTCCCAGGGGGAAAACGTCGCCGGGCTGGTTGGTGCGCGACTCTAGAACCACCGTGCCAGATATATCAGTTGCCGTGGGCTCGGGGTAGAAGACTACGACACCGCTTGTGCCGAGCTCAACGATGCGGATGATGTCATCGACACCCGTCACTGTTGGGGGTGTGGTGTCAACTAGTGGAATAAATAGGATAAATAGTTTTAATTAGTTTTTTTGTACATCTTCACTTGTCTTCTGGTGTTTGATGCAGTCCTATACATAGGTGTTTCATGGTGCAGTGGGTTCACAACTTTATGAACCAGAGCACTATAAACACTGATTGCCCATTGAAGTAAAATTCATTCGGATGGGCATATCACAGCTAATACCTAACATATTCAATTGATTCTCTGTATTTGGACATTATGTCTGATGCTCTATTGAAAAATGAGGTTCAAATTTAAAAATTCAAAAAAAAAATGTGTATGACGTCATAGCTTCTGTACTCTATGATGAACCCTGTCCGAATGGATGCCCTTGTGCATTAATAACCGACTTGCTATAGAAGCTACAAATCAATAAAGAAAAAAAGGAAGACAAAATGGCTGACTTTGAACTTTGCGATGTAGCGATCAATTATCAGGAGACCTAATACTAACCAGTGTTGACTGTGACAGTGAAGGTGCAGGGGTCGGCCAAGTTGCCCGACGCATCAGCGAAGTTGTAGGTCACAGGAGTGCTGCCAACGGAGAAGAAGTCTCCAGAGAACTTGTTGGCGCTGAGGAGGTTGACCTGGCCGGAGACGTCGACAGCCGTGGGCTCCGTGAAGAACACCTCCACTCCGGCGTTTCCTAGCTCGATCGTTCGGGTCATGTCATTCTGGCATGCCACAGTTGGAGGGGTTGTGTCAACTGCAGAGGATACAAATAGAGAACATTCAAACATTAAAGGGAAAGTACAGTTCTGGTCAAACCGTTGGAGGGGTTGTGTCCACTGCAGAGGATACAAATAGAGAACAGTCAAACATTAAAGGGATAGTACCGTTCTGGTCAAACCGTTGGAGGGGTTGTGTCCACTGCAGAGGATACAAATAGAGAACAGTCAAACATTAAAGGGATAGTACAGTTCTGGTCAAACCGTTGGAGGGATTGTGTCCACTGCAGATAATTCATATAGAGAACATTCAAACATTAAAGGGATAGTTCAGTTCAGTTGTGTCTACTACACATTCTTTGCTTAGATTAATGACTAGTGCCATTTTTATATTCAATGTAAAAAAGTCCCAAAATTATTTGAACTGATAACATTTTAAGCGCATTGAGACTGTTGTGTAATGCACTATATGATGACATAAACGGTACCCCGGGGTACCAGACGAAAATTTGCCATTTTGTTTAATTATTTATTTAATTTTTAGGACTATACTGTGGGTATAGCGTGCATACAATCGCGCGCTGCACTGCATGCACAACGCAATAGCTGCAGTACAGTTGGACGCAAGATGGCGCTACACAACGCGGTACCCCGGGGTACCGCGTGTGTCATCATATAAGCAACATTTATTATTACTATCATTTACCTGCAATGACTGTGATTGTGAATGTGCATGGATCGGCATCGTTGCCCGATGCATCGGAGAAGGTGTAGGTCACATCGGTCGAACCGACGGGGAAGAACTCGCCGGGCGTGTTGGTCTGACTCAGCAGAACGGAGGTTCCCGAGATGTCGCTAGCGGTCGGCTCCTGGTACGTGATCTGCAGCGATGAAGTGCCGAGCTCGATGACCTCGGTGATGTCGCTGACGCACACCACACTTGGGGGTGTTGTATCGACTGTTGGCGGGAAATTGGGAAAATTGAAATCATTCAAACTTGCATTCTGATTATTTGATTTCAAGATTAAACAGCGTCTTTGAACGTTTTAAAACATTTAAACGTAACAACAACAAAACAAAACAAAACGTTTTATATATACAACGTTTCAACTTATAAAAAACGTTTAAACGTATAGTACACGTTTGGAATCGGTACTAATTCAAACTATAATAATAAATTTTAGGTATTGTCATCCACGCAGACAAAAGTAAGATGTGCGGCATCGACCATAGGAGAATCTGCCAATCATTTTCACAAATGTAATTTTCTTAATATTTATTTTACATTGTTATTCCGACTGTAATCTTTTGAGTATTTATTTACCTGGGAAAGCTGTGACAGTGACGAACAAAATATTTCATTTTCATCTGTAGCAGGGGCCGCGGAAGGGTTTTGAAAGTGGAGGGCTGACCACAAAAATGGGTCACACCAGAGTTGGGTGGGAGGGGGGGCAATAGACCGCTTCTGTAATGTATGCAAATAATATGCGTATGACGTCAGACTCCCCGTTGGCAAGATTAACAATAGTAACTAGGTCCGGCAAGCTACGTTTGCCGGAGCTTGCCGGACATAGTTACTATTGTTAAGCTTGCCAACGGGTAGTCTGACGTCATACGCATAATATTTGCATACATTACAGAAGCGGTCTATTGAGGAGTTGAACACCACCCCCTCCCACCCCAACTCATCTCACACTGTAATGAGTATCATTTATTAAATAATTGTTATCTAATGCTTATGTAATATTTTTAGCCAAAAATCAGCCCCCCCCCCTCCCCCGGTTCCGCAGCCCCTGTGTAGTCATTGTTATAACGGCAATTCTTTTATTTACCATGCAAAACGGAGACAGTGAAAAAACAAATATTCCATATTCATCTGCAATCATCCATGTTATTACAGCTGTTATTCTTCTAACATTAATTTATGATTGCATTGTGTATCCGTTGACCAGGGCAAAAATAATAGTGTAAAGCGCTACAATACTTGGGTGAATAGCGCTTTATAATTGACCGTTATTATTATCATTTATCAGGGACAACGGTTACGGTAAAAAACGAAATATTTCATTTTCATCTGCAATCATTGTTGTTACAACTGTAATTTTTTACAACTGTTTTGTATGATAGCAGTGTCCCTTTACAATATTTGTATTACCCCTTGACTGGGTTCATAATAATAGTGCAAAGGGTTATGATACTCGGGTGAATGGCGCTAAATAATTGACCATCATTATTATTATCATTATTTACCAGGGAAGACGGTGACGGTGAAAAACAAAACATTTCATTTACGTCTGTAATCATCATTGGTGCAAGTGTAATTCTTTGTACTTTTGTTTACCAGGTATAGCCATGCAGGTGCATCCGTTGACCAGGGAAATGATAATACTATAAAGCACTATTTTAATAACCGTTATTATTACCTCCGCCGGGGAGGTTATGTTTTTGGTCCCGTTTAATTGTTTGTTCATCACCAGTCTCCTGCGCTCAATTTCACAGATATCTCAACCAATTTTTTTGTAAAAGCTTAGTGTTCATCTAGAATAGAACCCATTAAATTTTCAAGGTCAAAAGTCAAATGGGCAAGAATTGTTTTAAATTTGAGTGTTGACAGAGGTTGCACTCCCTGAGTGCACTGTGTCTCGTGATTATTATTTACCAGGAAAAACGGTGACTGGGGAAATAATAATAGTATAAAGCGCTATTTTAATAGCCACTAATATAATCATTATGATTATTTACCAGGGAAAACGGTGACGGTGAAGGAGCAAGACTGATCTTCGAGTCCGCTGTTATCCCGGACGGTGTACGTGACCTGCTGTGTCTGCCCAACGCTGAAGAATGAGCCAGACTGGATGTTCGGAATGACCGTTGCGATTCCGGCGATGTCAGTAGCGGTCGGAGAAGTCCACGTGATCACGGCTCCTGTTGATCCAAGCTCAACGGACTGAGCAATGTTAGCCGGGCAGTTTGTGACAGTTGGTGGAGTGGTGTCGACTGCAGGAAGAGAGCAATGATTCAAATTCATTTAATGGATCTAATAAAAAAATATTACATTCAATGGATTTGTTGATTCTATTACGTATAGAGCTGAGATCCCAGCTCAATGGTCCGAGCGATGTTAGCCGGGCAGTTTATGACCGTTGGTGGAGTGGCGTCGACTGCAGGAAGAGAGAAATGATTCAAGTTCATTTTATGGATCTAATCAAAGTATATTACATTCAATGGATCTGTTGATTCTATTACGTAGAGCTGAGAGCCGAGTTCAACGGACCGAGCGATGTTAGCCGGGCAGTTTGTGACGGTTGGTGGAGTGGTGTCGACTGCAGGAAGAGAGCAATGATTCAAATTCATTTAATGGATCTAATAAAAAAATATTACATTCAATGGATTTGTTGATTCTATTACGTATAGAGCTGAGATCCCAGCTCAACGGTCCGAGCGATGTTAGCCGGGCAGTTTATGACCGTTGGTGGAGTGGCGTCGACTGCAGGAAGAGAGAAATGATTCAAGTTCATTTTATGGATCTAATCAAAGTATATTACATTCAATGGATCTGTTGATTCTATTATGTAGAGCTGAGAGCCGAGTTCAACGGACCGAGCGATGTTAGCCGGGCAGTTTGTGACGGTTGGTGGAGTGGCGTCGACTGCAGGAAGAGAGAAATGATTCAAGTTCATTTAATGGATTTAATAAAAAAATATTACATTCAATGGATTTGTTGATTCTACTACGTAGAGCTGAGAGCCGAGTTCAACGGACCGAGCGATGTTAGCTGGGCAGTTTGTGACAGTTGGTGGAGTGGTGTCGACTGCAGGAAGAGAGAAATGATTCAAGTTCATTTTATGGATCTAATCAAAGTATATTACATTCAATGGATCTGTTGATTCTATTATGTAGAGCTGAGAGCCGAGTTCAACGGACCGAGCGATGTTAGCCGGGCAGTTTATGACCGTTGGTGGAGTGGCGTCGACTGCAGGAAGAGAGAAATGATTCAAGTTCATTTAATGGATCTAATCAAAGTATATTACATTCAATGGATCTGTTGATTCTATTATGTAGAGCTGAGAGCCGAGTTCAACGGACCGAGCGATGTTAGCCGGGCAGTTTATGACCGTTGGTGGAGTGGCGTCGACTGCAGGAAGAGAGAAATGATTCAAGTTCATTTAATGGATCTAATCAAAGTATATTACATTCAATGGATTTGTTGATTCTATTACGTAGAGCTGAGAGCCGAGTTCAACGGACCGAGCGATGTTAGCCAGGCAGTTTGTGACGGTTGGTGGAGTGGTGTCGACTGCAGGAAGAGAGCAATGATTCAAATTCATTTAATGGATCTAATAAAAAAATATTACATTCAATGGATTTGTTGATTCTATTACGTATGGGGCTGAGATCCCAGCTCAACGGACCGAGCGATGTTAGCCGGGCAGTTTGTGACCGTTGGTGGAGTGGTGTCGACTGCAGGAAGAGAGAAATGATTCAAGTTCATTTAATGGATCTAATCAAAGTATATTACATTCAATGGATCTGTTGATTCTATTATGTAGAGCTGAGAGCCGAGTTCAACGGACCGAGCGATGTTAGCCGGGCAGTTTATGACCGTTGGTGGAGTGGCGTCGACTGCAGGAAGAGAGAAATGATTCAAGTTCATTTTATGGATCTAATCAAAGTATATTACATTCAATGGATTTGTTGATTCTATTACGTATAGAGCTGAGATCCCAGCTCAACGGACCGAGCGATGTTAGCCGGGCAGTTTGTGACGGTTGGTGGAGTGGTGTCGACTGCAGGAAGAGAGAAATGATTTAAATTCATTTAATGGATCTAATCAAAGTATATTACATTCAATGGATCTGTTGATTCTATTATGTAGAGCTGAGAGCCGAGTTCAACGGACCGAGCGATGTTAGCCGGGCAGTTTGTGACGGTTGGTGGAGTGGCGTCGACTGCAGGAAGAGAGCAATGATTCAAATTAATTTAATGGATCTAATCAAAGTACCTTTGATTCAATGGATTAGATTGATTTTATTACGTAGAGCCGAGAGCCGAATTCAACATACTGAGTAGATCCCGAGCAATTATTGTCTGTTGCAGGACTGGTTTCAACTGCCGAGGATAAACAATGGTTGAAGTATGTTGATAAATAGACTTCATTTAATTAATATCTTGTGTTAAAGGCATAGATATATTTCCATGAAGCAATGAAAATGGTTTAGTGGGAGAGTTTTTGTGGCTCAATGGGTTGAGCACCGGTCCAGCAATCCAGAGGTCCTGGTTCGCTTCTTGGTTCGATTCTATTCCTGGTTCGATTCTATTTCGTTTTGCTCATTATCAATCTTTTAAAATATTTCTAGTCAGTTTCTTCTATGTTTGAGTTTAATTACCTGTTGCCACGGTGACAGTAAACTGGCATTCGTCTGCCTGGTTGCCGCTAGCGTCGGTGAAGACGTAGGTCACGGTCCTCGTGCCGACAGCGAACTGATCTCCGGGGGCAGCGTCCCGGGAGAAGAGAACGGCGGTGCCAGAGGTGTCCGTTGCCGAGGGCTCGTTGTAGACCACGATGGTGCTGGTGATCCCTAGCTCCACCGTCTGGACGATGTCGTTGATGCAGTTGACGGTTGGCGGTGTTGTGTCGACTGCAATGTTTTACAGAGAAAAATAAATCAGATTCATGATTAAACATTTATTTGTTGAATATTGTGATAAGTTTATTTGGGTTTCGATAAATACAATTCAAAACATCTTCAAATAGTAGCCTCTAATGCAATAGGGTGCCATTTTGACTCATGAAATGGGAAACTGGACCTATCAAACCTTTACATATTTTGTGGATGTGCTTTACAAATGTAACATTCAATAGAGAGAGATCATCATACAAATCTATAGGATCTATAATTAGTTTTCTTATCAAAACAAAATTATTCCAATAGTATACAGCATTTTAAATTTTGCTCATTTGTTAACCCGTTCACTACAAGATTCTAAAATCCCCATAGACTTTGTACATAGCCCACCCGGTTCCCGTAAGCAACGGGTTAACAAATTGTGATAAAAAAATCCGTAGTACAACTTATGTATTACTTTTTTTTGGACAAATTTGTTTTATCAAAATAATTGGGGGAAGGGCCTGTGCCCTCCCCCACCTCACTGCTTGTGTACATTAGTTAATTTGCCATATAACAACCACTAGTTCATTAATGTACCTGTGTTGATGACGACGTCAAAAGTGCATGGGATTCCCTGGTTGCCTGCGTTGTCAACGAAGACGTAGGTGACGGGTGTTGTGCCGACGGTGAATACGTCACCGGGCGATTGCGTCCTGCTCAGTAGCGAGACTTGTCCAGAGATGTCGTTGGCCGTGGGCTCGGTGTAGAAGACTTGGACGCTCGATGTTCCTAGCTCCACGATGCGAGTGATGTCTGATATACAGGACACGGTTGGCGGGGTAGTGTCCTCTGTAAACGTAGCATACAGATAAAATTGCATCGTTATGTACATGTTATGTACATCTCTAAGTGCTTAACATTTTTACCTCTGTCAAGAATTGCCCCGTTATACATGTATATCCACACAGTTACTTTAAATCATCTGGGGGTGTTTCACAAAGATCCAAAGTTGAACTTAGCTTATGGAAAGCCATTATGTTCTTTGTAAAGTTGTTGAAACAGTTATTTTGATAAGGCATAAAGTTTTATAAAATCAGTTTGTAATTTTATCAAGTAGCCTTGAAATAACTGATACACATTTTTCTTGGAAGTTTCAAATACTTGCCTTACTTTGCTTTTGACTATTTTTGATTTCAAGGCTACAAATAGCTTTCCATAATTGTTAAGTCCAACTTAGAGTCAAGTTCATCTTTGAATCTTTGTGAAACACCCCCCGGCTAGCATCAATTGGCAAATCTAGAATTGTCCTATGATATATTCACCTAACTAATTTGTTTAATTGCCGGCTCACATCAATCCAAATCGGCTAATCTTAGAGAGGGTTTTTTTTCAAACACTTACGTGTGGCGACGGTGACAGTGAAGGTGCATGGATCGGCTATGTTGCCTGCGTTGTCGGTAAAGGTGTAGGTCACGGGTTCGGTGCCGACTGCGAAGAAATCGCCCGGTGCAGCCGTACGATCCAGCAGGTTGGTCTGTCCCGAGATGTCGCTTGCCTGAGGCTCGGTATATGTGACGGTCGTGCCAGCCTCACCAAGCTCAACGATTCGAACGATGTCATTTACACACTGGACAACAGGTGGGGTGGTGTCAACTGATGGAGGAAAACAAGATTATAGCACATGGGTTGAGCGTAGTGGCTAGCTAATGAAATGGAAACAAGTTTTGATCTTGGTCAATGGAATTCAAACCATTATCAGCGAGTCCACAAAAACAGAAACATTATTTGGTCAGATGCTGGAAGATACATGGTCATACATTCATAAAGCAGGAATCAGTTAGGCAACACAAAAATAAGTTAATTTAGAAGACTGGATGTAATATTAACTATTTTGCCGTAATCATACCCCAAACTGATACACAGTAAAGTTGTCTTAATTTAGGCGAGTGTCTCAATTTGAATATCTAATAACTTATTGCGCTATTTCGGCATAATTTTCTCCAATACTATTGGTTAGTCATAAAATCTTCTAACGACAATATTTACAACCTAAACCCCAGGACCTAGGATTTTACATCAGATTGGAGAACTTGCAATTGAATTATGAAAACATTGTCTAGATAATTTCTTATTAAATCAATAATCACATTCTTACAAATAGGTACACAAATAACATTGTATTTCTCAGTGAAATCTCACAACTACATGTACTGACACTGATAAACTGATTTCAAATCAATCTAGTTTGTGTGATGTCTGGAATGCAATACTGGATGTTAGAGGGATGTCTACTATAAATGTCATGGTTTACCCCTACAGAAATATAATGTGTCGCAAGCTAGCTCAATCTGCTGAATATGGTGAGCATGCAGCAGATTTTAAGCGTGTCAGTCAGCGTGTGGGAATAGTCCGCCAGCTTAGTTTCAGCAGAGATCGCGTTTTAAGCTAGCCGCTAGCTTGCAACACTTAGATTTCTGTAGGGGTACAAGTAAACTAATAAAGTATGAATCACATTAAGGTAATTTTACACGATAAGGCTCAGTCACTTTATCAACGGAGAGCAAATTTGTCAATCCGTTAGTCTCTGTACGTATGCGTTTCTTGTCCATTCCTTGTCAGGCGGAATGTTTTGTGCATGCATGAAGCAATGGAGATGACTTTCACCATCAGATAATTTGATTTTTCAAATTTTCTATTTGTCTGGGATCCATTTACGCTATCGGGTGATATGTGACCGGGCCTATAACTGTTGTACTAACAAGTGAATAATAAATGCTAATGAGGTCAACTCGCTCTTTACATAATCCACTAGTTTAACAACGCTGCCTATATTGTTAAAGGAGAAAATCAAAGAAAACCCCTAAATATGACAATATTCATATCTACAGAAAGCTTATAAGCCATAGAATGAGCTTGACTGACATTCAAACAATATAACGCTTCCATAAAAGCGAAATTAGGGTGAAAACATCACCCTATTCCCAGGGACAAATTCGCTCAATCGCTACACAAAACGGCCTTTAGCTGTGACGTAAGAACCGGGCTTGAAGCCCAGGCGGCTGCCGCGGTTGTATGTAGATAAGCGTATAATATACCAGGCTGGAAAGGCAAGCTTCAACTTATGTGCTATTTATGGCTGATTTACGGCTGATAGCGCTGGCGGATTTACATTTCCTGCGCGCGCATCAAAACAAACGAGTGCACGTGTTAGCTAGCTAGCTTGCTCCTCCACGGATACTTCGAAGTCCATTAACATGCTGTTTTGTTGAAATTCTTCATCCATGTTGAACTGTCAGATGTAATTCTAGAGCGAGATCGTGAAGCTTCGAATATAGCGCATACGCTGGAACTACTTTTAGTTCAATAACATACACAATATGCATAGTATATGGCCGGGTATACGATCGTGCGCTTGCATGTATTTCTCGATGGACGAAACTTTTACGAAACAAAACAAAACCAAAACAAAACGGTGAGAAATACACTATTCTATGTAATTATACCAGTTATTGACATATTGAAATGGATAAGAAATATTATATATTGTTATAACAAAGGCAATTCTAGCTCGGAACATGATTCTACTAGGTAATTTTGTTTTGAAACAAAGCTATAATAGATTTGTTTTTCATACGAGTATCTCCGTATAGATATGAACAACAATTCGGCAAAATGGTGAGTTGTAAACAGTTATTTTACGGAGATTGACACTTTTTCAATGCCAATAATGACATGAATATTGACATTAGGATATGTTTCAGGACATGGGAGGACAACTGTGTGTCAGATATTGATTATTCAGGCAATATTCAATCGTTTTGAGAGAGTAGAACTGCGTCCACTCTATGAATATTTGCGTGTAGATCGCCGTTCGAGCTAGAGCTGTCGGGAGCGCGCGCAAAGCCTGGCTGTTACGTCACACACAGAGCCACTGTGCTGTGCTGATTTCATGGTAAAGGGGAGGGTCAATTCACTAAAATTTTATTTTCATAAACATGAAACTGAACCCTTTCATGACTTGACTGCACAAATTGCTTTAATAACTCATTCTATCATAAAATAAATCATAATAACTTGATTCTATTCCCTTTGAATTTCTCCTTTAACCATACAGGTGACAAAAAAATGATGGCGGTTTATAAACTCCATTTAACAGCATAAAGTGGTCCACTATTAAACCCCTGTCAAATTCAACCAAAACACTTCAAACTTCCACATTTGATTGTACCATTTTTGTTTGGCTATGGGAAACAGAATAATGGAATCAGTTTTGATTTTTTTAAATGTATCTCTACTTATGGAGATATTTATGATTGAATTCAAAATCAATAAGTAGTAGATAATACAATCTGACATCAATTTGTACTTTTTCACTAGGTAAATAGAGCTCTTTTCTATATATGAAGCTTTCACACATCGTTCAGAAGAATCAAGAATCTTACAATGATATTTAAGTCTCAAATATCACTTTTGGAAAAACCTTATGGAGTTATGAATGGATCATTTTAAAGCACAATTAATGATGAATACACTATTTGATAATCTCCCGGGTAAATCTACAAAACAATATCATGTGGACAACACTTCTAATTTGACATTACCAAAGTAAAAATACAAATACTCAACTACATAAAAAAATGAAGATTTTAAATTAATTCCACTGGCAAGACATAAATTCTGTCTAGGTCTATAACTCCAATAATGTAGCAGGTACGAGTATTGAAAAAGAGCAAAGAAAATGGCATTTTTCCAGGATTCAAACCAGAGACCTCCGGATTGCTAGACCAGCACTCTACGGACTGAACCATAAAAAGCCCCTAGTTTGGTGCTCGTCCCTGAAACCCTTATAGTTTTCAATGCTCAAAACAAAGGGTTTCTGGGTTTATCTAAAGCTCGGTTGGTAGAGCGCCGGTCTAGCAATCCGGAGGTCTCTGGTTCAAATCCCGGAGAAAAATACCAGTTTCTTTGCTCTTTTTCATTCATATTATAGATTTCTGGTCAGTTTCTCTATATGTTTGATTTAGGTATGAATATTACAAAAAGGATGAAGGTAAAAAAAAAATGTTTCTGATGTTCATAATATTCTCTAAAACGGGGAAAATATGATTATGTTTGATTGAGATTCAGTCTCTACTAACCTTAATGGTTAAGGTCAATGTTAGTAGATGCTGAAGTTCAATTATATGAATCCCCCTAACCAATGAAAGTTGTTTGTTAACTACAGTGTATGTGAATCCATTTCATACAACATACATTCTACTACTATGTCTTTGGTATAGGTGCAACTATATGTAAAACCTATCGTGTCAATGGACTAGAGGAACTAGCTAAAATCTCTCTATTTTATTAATTTATAGAGTGGTGTAGTGTGATGTCATAAATGATGTCATAAACATTTTTTTTAGAATTGTCAAATTTGGACTTCAATTTCAAAAAGAGCATAACCAATAATGTCCAAATACCGAAAATCAAAGGAATAAATTACGTATTGGCTGAGATATGCCCATCCGAATGATTTTGTTGTCAATGGGCAATCAGTGTTATAGTGCACTGGTTCCTAAATTTAGGAACCAGTGCACTATAACACTGATTGCCCATTGAAGTAAAATTCATTCGGATGGGCATATCTCAGCCAATACGTAACCTATTCCTTTGATTTTCGGTATTTGGACATTATTTGTTATGCTCTTTCTGAAAATGAAGTCCAAATTTGAAAATTCTAAACAAGTGGTTTTATGACGTCATGGCTTCTGTACTCTATAGCACCTTCAATAACCGTCACAGTGAAATTGGCAAAAGCAATGTTGCCTGTAGGGTCCGCGAAAATATATTCCACAACCGTCACTCCGACCGGGAACAAATCCCCGGGTTTCGCAGTGCGGTTAACGAGAAGCGCACTCCCCGAATTATCAGTGACGTTCGGTTCATTGTACACTACCGCTATGCTGGTTACGCCGTATTCAACCTCCTCGACAATATCTCCAGCAGTGACCACTATGGGTGGGACTGAATCTCCTGTCGAGTGTAAAATTTGGCATTCACATTTATACGCAATGGACGTTTCGTCTCAATATCAATAATAATAAATAATAATAATATTATTTCTTATACAGCGCTAAATACATACATTATGTTTCAAAGTGCTTAACATAATATCAATGGAAAATGAAATTGGGCCATGGGGCAATCTAGCTCTTGAAATCATTTCAATTATTTAACAGCGGATGACATTATTGTAATGACTAATTATCAGCTACTTAAAGACACCCTCACCATCACAAAAAGAAACAGTAAATTTCAAGCGAAAATTTCAAAATTACTCATCAATTATTCGAGTCAGCTAGCTGACATGAACTACACCTCGATTCAATCTCTCTGAAATGGTTAATCAATTTCATCTGACTTTATTGCACAAATCAATCAATTTCAAACTACAGGTGTATTTTACAGATGCTAGAATCATTTTGTTATAAATCTTACCTTTCTTTATGCAATGATAATCTGAATTGGGGGTTACATTAATACATTGCATATAATATTGATTTATTTATTCATTCTTTTTTTCTTTTTTTAACAACGGGTAGCAAAACTCAGAGCCGCAAAGGTCTGCTTTATAAGGCAAGAGGGTCCTGCATATCCAATTGCATAAACTGCATAATATACTGGTTATACAAGCATCACTCCTTTCAAGGGTGACCTTACAAGTTAGTAGTCAGATAAATAGTCTTTGACCATCCATCTTCAATACCAAAAATTGTTAGATCATTGAAATAAGCAAAACCTGGTTAAATAAGCAAGAAAAGAAGCATGCATGACTGTATTGTTATCATAAAAATAAATACTCCATTACAGCAGTGATTCTGAATTCAGTTAAAGTGAGGGAGTAATTTCAAGATGTTAGAAAGAGCTTCACGATCAAAAATTAATTCCAAAATGAAGGGAAACCAGATATATTACCTGTGTTAACAATAACAGTGAATGTGCCTGTGCCTTCATTTCCAGAGGGATCAACAAAGACGTAATCAATCACGGTAGTTCCGACAGGGAAAAAGTCGCCTGGTTGAGCCGTTCGACTCAAAAGTACAGGGTTGCCAGAGTTGTCTGTAGCAGTTGGCTCAGTGTAGAACACATTCAGACCGGGTGTTCCCAACTCAATTTCACGGACTGTACTACCGCTAGTCACAACGGGATCGGTGGTGTCGACTGGTGATCAATAGATAATTGCATGAAAGTGATGGTGTTGGTACCACAACTGTATACCACATGAGCGTCTGGAGGTTTTAATGTTTAAGAAACAATTAATAGTTTAATGAAAACAGATGAGAAAGAAAACGATTCAATAAGTTTGATTCGAACATCTTAGAGGTATCCCAGCCAAAAGATATATATATAAGCAGGTTAGTTTGGTAATTGTAAACAAAGGCAATAATATGACATCCAAGACTTGGAAAATGTTGAGATTTAAATGAAGAATGTAGCCGTGTCACGACTGGATGCAAAGACCCGAACATGAACAATGTAAAAAGTTAAAATCTAATAAACTTGAGTCTCTGTGGAAGAAGAATCTACCTGTGTTGACGATGACAGTAAAAGTGCCCCTGCCTTCATTTCCAGAGGGATCAACAAAGACGTAATCAATCACGGTAGGTCCGACAGGGAAAAAGTCGCCTGGTTGAGCCGTTCGACTCAAAAGGACAGGGTTGCCAGAGTTGTCTGTAGCAGTTGGCTCAGTGTAGAACACGTTAAGACCGGGTGTTCCCAACTCAATTTCACGGACTGTACTACCGCTAGTCACAACGGGATCGGTGGTGTCGACTGGTGATCAGAAAATTATTTATACGTGTAGGGTGATCAAATATTAAGCGCATGAGAATGAAAATAGCATGACAAAATCATATAATGATGATCAAATAATAATTGCATAAGTGAGAATACTGGCGTTAATAGTGCAGTTCAAAAGCATATTAAGAAAGTCGAAAGATGCAAAGATTTTCAAGAACTTAAAATTAAAGTTATGAGAAAAGAGCAGAATGATAATGATCTGCTAGAATGTGAATTCTTTATCGGTTTCCCAGGTTTGGGAGAAGATCACATTTCTTTTTGGATTATGCGTATGGATATGACCATGTGAAATTAAGGATAAAGGAAAATGCAATGGCATTTATGGAATGAATAATGGGTAATTACTTCTGAGCCAACAGTAGCGTGAGGGCCTGGGCATTCATGAATAAACAAAAGGTCATGACGTCACGGTACGTCATCTGCATCATGAATATTCATAACTAGGATTAGGGTTCGGGTGAGTTTGAGGGCTTATAGTTACAATGAAACCAAAACCGATCATCAGCCGTTGACGTGGCCTAGTGTTCACGCTGCCTAGAGGTCACGCTGTGGACATCAACACTTGGGGTCATGGGTTCGAATCCTCTTGTGACTCTTCTTTTATTTTGCCATAAAAGATGGTGAGTAGCGGTTCATTTAGTAAATGTATCAAGCAGAGTTTTCACTAAAGTCTGAAATGACGTATCGTGATGTCATAACCCTATGATTATTCATGAACGCCCAGCCTAGCACTGGCCCTCACGCTACTGTTGGCTCAAAAGTAACTACCTGAATAATGAGGTTGGAATTTAACATGACTGAGAAATGAAAGTATGGATTGACACAGATGTGAAGCTATCATACAAGAGAACAAATCGAAGCTGGCAAGTTTGGACGGGGATGATGGCATATTTGGTAATATTGAGCTTTGAAGAATAATCTACCTGTGTTGACGATGACCGTAAATGTGCCTGTTCCTGGATTCCCAGACGGATCAACAAAGACGTAATCAATCACGGTAGTTCCGACGGTGAAAAAGTCGCCTGGTTGACCCGTTCGACTTAAAAGGACGGGGTTGCCAGAGTTGTCTGTAGCAGTTGGCTCAGTGTAGAACACGTTAAGACCGGGTGTTCCCAACTCAATTTCACGGACTGTACTACCGCTAGTAACAACAGGAGGGGTGGTGTCGACTGGTGATTAGAAAATAATTTATACGTGTAGGATGATAAAATAATAAGTGCATGAGAATAAAAATAGCATGACAAAAGCATATAATGATGAACAAAAGATGATTGCATGATTTTTTTCAAATAATAATTGCATAAGTGAGAATACTGGCGTTAATAGTGCAGTTCAAAAGCATATTAAAAAAGTCAAAAGATACAAAGATTTAAAAAAACTTAAAATTAAAGTTATGAGAAAAGAGCAGAATGATAATGATCTGCTAGAATGCGGATGCTTTATCGGTTTCCCAGGTTTGGGAGAAGATCACATTTCTTTTTGGATTATGCGTATGGATATGACCATGTGAAATTAAGGATAAAGGAAAATGCAATGGCAATTATGGAATGAATAATGGGTAATTACTTCTGAGCCAACAGTAGCGTGAGGGCCTGGGCGTTCATGAATAAACGTAAGGTCATGACGTCACGGTACGTCATCTGCATCATGAATATTCATAACTAGGATTAGGGTTCGGGTGAGTTTGAGGGCTTATAGTTACAATGAAACCAATACCGATCATCAGCCGTTTACGTGGCCTAGTGGTCACGCTGTGGACATCAACACTTGGGGTCATGGGTTCGAATCCTCTTGTGACTATTCTTTTCTTTTGCCATAAAAGATGGTGAGTAGCGGTTCATTTAGTAAATGTATCAAGCAGAGTTTTCACTAAAGTCTGAAATGACGTATCGTGATGTCATGACCCTATGATTATTCATGAACGACCAGCGACTGGCCCTCACGCTACTGTTGGCTCAAAAGTAACTACCTGAATAATGAGGTTGGAATTTAACATGACTGAGAAATGAAAGTATGGATTGACACAGATGTGAAGCTATCATACAAGAGAACAAATCGAAGCTGGCAAGTTTGGACGGGGATGATGGCATATTTGGTACTATTGAGCTTTGAAGAATAATCTACCTGTGTTGACGATGACCGTAAATGTGCCTGTTCCTGGATTCCCAGACGGATCAACAAAGACGTAATCAATCACGGTAGTTCCGACGGTGAAAAAGTCGCCTGGTTGACCCGTTCGACTTAAAAGGACGGGGTTGCCAGAGTTGTCTGTAGCAGTTGGCTCAGTGTAGAACACGTTAAGACCGGGTGTTCCCAACTCAATTTCACGGACTGTACTACCGCTAGTAACAACAGGAGGGGTGGTGTCGACTGGTGATTAGAAAATAATTTATACGTGTAGGATGATAAAATAATAAGTGCATGAGAATAAAAATAGCATGACAAAAGCATATAATGATGAACAAAAGATGATTGCATGATTTTTTTCAAATAATAATTGCATAAGTGAGAATACCGGCATTAATAGTGCAGTTCAAAAGCATATTAAAAAAGTCGAAAGATGCAAAGATTTTCAAAAACTTAAAATTAAAGTTATGAGAAAAGAGCAGAATAGCAATGATCTGCTTCCCAGGTTTGGTTGAAGTCCACATTTCTCTCTAGATCATGTCTTAAAGGGTACCACCACCCAAAAATAATATTCTTATTAAAGAAAGGTAACATCTTTAGTATTCCATTCCATCAACAAGTTCACACAAATATGTTTCCAGAAAAAAAATATATAATTGGAAACGCATCACCATTCTAAAGCATGCGTTCATGCGGTCTGAATTGCGAGACTGCGATGCGTGCCGTGAATTGCGATGTGTGTGCAGAGCGAACGAATCGCCCGGGAATCTATTGTCTACAAACGTACGCGTGAATAGCATTGGCGCACTCCCAATGTTTGGCCCGTATGGAACCAGGAAATAGCAGTGGTTCCGTAAGTGGTGGAAATTAATTGCTTTGTTTATGAATTACACAACCCTTTGCAAAATGTTGGGTATCTATTTGATATCACAAAACGGTACCAAAACATATAATATTGTGTTGTTCTTTGCCTGGTGGTCCCCTTTAAGATATGAGCAAGTAAAATTCTGGAAATGTAAAATGCAATGGCGTTTATGAAATGAACGATACGGTTCAAATTTAACATGACCAGGTTATGTAGGTGGGTTAACAAATTATGAGAAGCAATCACACAAGACAAATTATGGCTAGAAAGTTTTGATAGTGAAGATGTAATATCTGATATTCTGGAGCTTGGAAGAATAATCTACCTGTGTTGACGATGACCGTAAATGTGCCTGTTCCTGGATTCCCAGAGGGATCAACAAAGACGTAATCAATCACGGTAGTTCCGACGGTGAAAAAGTCGCCTGGTTGACCCGTTCGACTTAAAAGGACGGGGTTGCCAGAGTTGTCTGTAGCAGTTGGCTCAGTGTAGAACACGTTAAGACCGGGTGTTCCCAACTCAATTTCACGGACTGTACTACCGCTAGTAACAACAGGAGGGGTGGTGTCGACTGGTGAAGAATGTGTGCAAGAGGATGATTTTGTTAGTTACACTTTTCAAACAACTTGGACATTGCCTTAAATCATAACACAAGACATTAGACAAAACATAATGATAAGTAGATTATGAGAATAACTGATAGAAATGTAATGTATTAAAAAGAATAGCATCCATTTTAATACCATGTTTAGTTTTATTTCCCTCAATTTCTGAAGTGTAAATGTTCATCTTAAAAGTGAGGTTGATTCTTTGTATACTTTTAGTTTTAGTTTGAATTAAATAGACATAAATTACCAGTAGCTGCTTAAAACCTTTCACACCTGTGGAATATCACAAGCACATTGATGGTTGTAATGCACATGCAATCAAAGATATCTAATTATTTATTTCCATTCATCATCCGATTGATCGCTTAAAACTCAACATCTCCTGTGGCATCAGATTTAATTGTCCCATGAAATTCCAGCAAAACCAATCACTAGTATATAGAATGGAGTCCTGGATCATTCAGTACAAGACAGAACTTGGTACATTTCAAACAGTTGAAATCCAATAATCCCGAGTCTTTGAGGAGGAGTAATCTACCTGTGTTGACGATGACGGTAAAAGTGCCCCTGCCTTCATTTCCAGAGGGATCAACAAAGACGTAGTCAATCACCGTATTTCCAATGGGGAAAAAGTCGCCCGGTTGAGCCGTTCGACTCAAAAGGACAGGGTTGCCAGAGTTGTCGGTAGCAGTTGGCTCAGTGTAGAACACGTTAAGACCGGGTGTTCCCAACTCAATTTCACGGACCGTACTACCACTAGTCACAACGGGAGGCGTGTTGTCAACTGATGAAGAATGGGCGCAAGGGGATGATCATGTTAGTATCACTCTTCAAACACCATGAAAATTGTATTAAATTATAACACAAGATATACAAAAAACACGACAACATAATTATAAGTAGAGTATTTGAATAACTGATGGGTATATGAGATAAGGACACCACCAATATTAATTACACGTTTGCAGTTTTATTTCCCTCAAGTTCTGGAAAAGAGTATCTTAAATGTATTTCAAAAAAGTAAAGAAAGAACGTTTGGTTTGCTTAAAACTTGGCTACAGCAATTGACGGGTATTCAAAATCACTAGTTAGATTCCCCACATATGTCTTCCCGAAATACAACCATGTCAGTAAAGGAAAGGTAAATGTGCACAATGGACCGAATTCTCAACAGTGGTACAACTTTAGTCTGGGTTAAGAAAAAACCCAGAAATTACCAGTTAACTATTTAAAGCGTTTCACACCTGTAGAATTTTACTAGCCCATTGATGGTTGTAATGTGCCATCAAAGATATCTAATTTTTGTTTTCATCATCCAATCAATCAATCAATCAAACGGTAGCTTGACATTCCAGATTACTGGTATAACCAGTCACCAGTAATATGATATAATATAGAATCGCTGATCATCAAGTACAAGATGAAACTTGGGACATTTCAAACGGTTGAAATCCAATAACGCAGAGTCTTTGAGGAAGAAGAATCTACCTGTGTTGACGATGACAGTAAAAGTGCCCCTGCCTTCATTTCCAGAGGGATCAACAAAGACGTAATCGATCACCGTATTTCCAATAGGGAAAAAGTCGCCTGGTTGAGCCGTTCGACTCAAAAGGACGGGGTTGCCAGAGTTGTCGGTAGCAGTTGGCTCAGTGTAGAACACGTTAAGACCGGGTGTTCCCAACTCAATTTCACGAACTGTACTGCCGCTAGTCACAACGGGAGGTGTGTTGTCAACTGATGAAGAATGTGCGCAAGGGGATGATCATGTTAGTTACACTCTTCAAACACCATGAGAATTGTATTAAATTATAACACAAGATATAAAAAATCATAATTTTTAGTAGAATATTAGAATAACTGATATTAAAGGGCAATGCAACTCAAGAATAGAGTTTATCCTACTTTATACATCGTAATATGCCTTTTTATTATATATACCGACTCAGATTTCTGCTTTGGGAGAAATATGTGAAAACTCTATCGGGTTTACCACTATTCATGCGAACACTGGAGGCCGCCATTATTAGGTTTGTGCGGACTTACGGTCAGTGATATGCACTAATGCATTTCAATAGCACCTATTCAAACCATTGTTTGAATACTTGAAGATGCTTTGACGAGTCTGCAAATCATTGAAAAGCTTTTTGTTCAGCCCGTAGCACACACGTCAGAGTTTGCACAGCATGTCGGGCAATTACAAGAACATGGCCGCTCCCATCACCTTTTTCCGCCGTAAGAATTAGTAAAAGGTTGGTATGTTCACGTAAGGATTTCATGGGATCCAGGAGGCCAAAATTGCCAAGTTATGTATCAAATAAAATGTCTGTTCACCCTCTAAACGATAATAATAGCCGAAAGCCATAGTTTCATTGCCCTTTAATATAAGGTAAGGATGGCATCCATATTAATACCATGTTTAGTTCTCATTTCCATCAATTTCCACAGTGTAAATGTGCATCTTAAATATGAGGTTCATATTTCTCATACTTAAGTCTGGTTTAAAGAGACAAAAATTACCAGTAACTGTTTAAAATGTTTCACACCTGCAGAATTTCACAAGCCCATTGATGGCTGCAATGTGCCATCAAAGATATTTAATTATTTCTTTTCATCATCCAATCAATCAATAAAACGGTCACTCGACATTCCAGTTGTGGTATAACCAGTCACCAGTAATATTATATAATATACTGAGCGTCAAAAGAAACTTATCACTTCTTCAGAGAGACACACATTAAAATCCAAAGCATAAAAATGAATCATAATTGGGCATAGATTACCTATAATACTCTTTAGCAAGCACATCTTAAAACAATTATGTTTGCTTTAGTCAAAAAAGAATAAAATAAGGTGAAACACAAGAGGTCATTTTTCAAAAATCAAAGAAACTGCTCGCCTTCCGGGCACGGAGCTCAGTACGGTCAATAACCAGTCTAGTGGTTACATAACCCGCTTTGAAGTTGAATGAATAGCTATTGAAAGTTCTGAATAGACCACCTTTCGTGGAGGTTCGCAGTGAGCAGTTTGTGATTTTTGAAAAGTGACCTGTAGCAATTCCATCACATTTTTCTGTTTTTTGGCAAAAGCAACCTTTTAATTTCTCAGATATGCTTCATAAGGGAGAATGATAGCTTATCTGTGTTTAAATAGGATTAAACTTGATGCTATGGATTTTCGTGAGCGTCGCTCTGAAGAAGTGATAAAGTTTCTTTTGATGCTCAGTTTATATAGTCATGGATCATCCAGTACAAGATGAAACTTGGGACATTTCAAACAGATGAAATCCAATAACGCAGAGTCTTTGAAGAAGGAGAATCTACCTGTGTTGACGATGACAGTAAAAGTGCCCCTGCCTTCATTTCCAGAGGGATCAACAAAGACATAGTCAATCACTGTCGTTCCGACGGTGAAAAAGTCGCCTGGTTGACCCGTTCGACTTAAAAGGACGGGGTTGCCAGAGTTGTCTGTAGCAGTTGGCTCAGTGTAGAACACGTTAAGACCGGGTGTTCCTAACTCAATTTCACGGACTGTACTGCCGCTAGTCACCACGGGAGGTGTGTTGTCAACTGGTGCAGAATGTGCGCAAAAGGATGATCGTGTTAGTAACACTCTTCAAACACCATGAGAATTGTATTAAATTATAACACAAGATATAAAAAATCATAATTTTAAGTAGAATATTAGAATAACTGATATTAATATAAGGTAAGGATAGCAACCATATTAATACCATGTTTAGTTCTCATTCCCCTCAATTTCCAGAGTGTAAATGTGCATCTTTAATATGAGGTTCGTATTTCTCATACTTAAGTCTGGGTTAAAGAGACAAAAATTACCAGTAACTGTTTAAAATGTTTCACACCTGCAGAATTTCACTAGCCCATTGATGGCTGCAATGTGCAATCAAGATATTTTAATTATTTCTTTTCATTCATCATCCAATCGATCTCTTGTAAGACTTTAGACCTACAAAGGCATTAGACTTCATGTTCCTGGATCGTCCAGTGCAAGACAGAACTTGGTACAGTTCAAACAATTTAAATCCAATAATCCCGAGTCTTTGAGGAGGATGTGAAATATACCTGTGTTGACGATGACGGTAAAAGTGCCCCTGCCTTCGTTTCCAGAGGGATCAACAAAGACATAGTCAATCACTGTCGTTCCGATGGTGAAAAAGTCTCCCGGTTGACCCGTTCGACTTAAAAGGACAGGGTTGCCAGAGTTGTCGGTAGCAGTTGGCTCAGTGTAGAACACGTTAAGACCGGGTGTTCCCAACTCGACTTCACGGACCGTACTGCCGCTTGTCACAACTGGATTGGTTGTGTCAACTGATGAACACATGGTGAGTGAGAAGGTGCAAATGTAAAACGTGAGAAAAATATCAAAGAAACAAAAACAAAAAATTAAAGGATAAAATTAGCAACAAAATAAAGATGTGCGTACACTTTATAAAAGAAACAAGAAAATGCAAAGGACAATCGTAATTTGGAAATCCGAGTTTGAAATCATCAAAATAAAATTGTATTAATCATTAAAAATGCACACAAAACGTGATAGGGCATGTTTATATGTACATTGTACAAGGTAAATGAAATGGAATTCATAAGTATAAAACAAAGTACCAGTATACAGCAAACATACAGATACACCACATCGGGAAAAAAAAAAAATAAAAGTGTGTACACTGCACAAATATGAAGTGACCAGTCATACAATCCCAACAAAGGTCCTGGGAATGGTAATGCAAGCTCATGTGAAGTATGTAGACCAGTGGTGTAGGGTGGTCGGACTGATTGGGGGGGGGGGGGCACACTTTTTTTAATGTATTTAAAAATTTTTTTTTAATGTCCCCTATTGTTTTTTCCAAATTATTGGGGGCACGTAATTATCATCATCAATGATGAAGTGCATCGATCAGTTTTTTAATTGGAAATGCGCTATATAAATATCAATTATTATTATTATTATTATCAATGAATGCTAATAAAAGGGAGAAGATTACTAGCTCCATGATTATAAGAGCTTTTTGACATCATCATCATTGAATTGGGACTTTTAATTAAGCAGTTAGCTACCTGTGTTGACGATAACGGTAAATGTGCCGCTGGCCGTCAATCCAGACGCATCGACGAAGACGTAATCAATCACTGTCGTTCCGACAGTGAAAAAGTCGCCCGGTTGAGCCGATCGACTGAAAAGGACTACATTTCCAGAATTGTCGGTAGCAGTTGGCTCAGTGTAGAACACGTTAAGACCGGGTGTTCCCAACTCAACTTCACGGACCGTACTACCGCTAGTCACAACGGGAGGTGTGTTGTCAACTGATGAACAAACGTGGGTTAGAGAACAAGAGGGCCAATGATTGGAGTTAATCACATTTACACTTCAACCTGAACGACAAACAAATCCACGCATGTAGCATGTTAAATGTGCATTATATTTCTTAGACGGAAGTTTAACCCTAATCCCACTGGGGGGGGGGGGCCTTTTTGGCCCCCCCCCTGTCGTTTTTTTCGACGTGCATCTAGACCGTTTGGAATTTCACGTTCAAACTTCATGACTATTTCCTCTCAAGTCTCCCGCATGTTTTGATATATAATTCACCCCGGTCGGACCTGTAGAACTGATTTTAGAGGTCGATAATTGCTCGTCCGTCACAAAAAAATTTAATTTTTGTACAGGTTTCTATGTAATTCCTATATCCGATGCCATGTAAACTCCAAATCTGTTATAATTGTTACTTTGAATTATAATTTGGATTATTTCTTTGTTATTAGTTGAATTCATACACTTCAGAGATAAATTCTTCTAAAAAAAACAAAAAACAACAAAAAACAATAAAATACATAAGAATGAAAACAATGTGGATAAATCCGGGAATACTAATTTGCATATTTATGCAAATTAGTGATATATTTTATCACCATAAAAAACATGGATATGATGAATAACATCATTTGAAAGTATTTTTACAGAAAACCTGAAGAAATCCTGTAATTTCTTTTGATTTTAGATGAAAATCCCAATTTTTTCCCAAATTCGTCAAAAATTTGCATATTCAAAATTTTAATTAATTATTTTAAAAAAAATAATGGTCCAATTTTTTTTTTTTTTTCATATTCTTATTCTACTTGACTTGTTTTACGTGTGTGCCAATTTTCAAGTCGATCGGTCCATTCGTTGCCGAGATTTGAGGGGGGGGCCAAAACAGCCCCCCCCCCCCAGTGGACTCAAGTGACCAAAATAACCCAGTGGGATTAGGGTTAACAGATTGCAAGTGTTGATTGTGGAAAGGCATCCCTAATATTATTTAAAGGGGACCAGTACCACTCAAAGAACTACTGGCTATTTAGTTTTAGTACCATTGTTTGATATCCAATAGATGTCCATCACTTTGCCTTTGCAAAGGTTGTGTAATTCATAAACAATGCAATTAATCACCTGGACATAACAAACCTAACAGGGCCTTAGTTTAGAAGTCGTTTACTGCAGACCCATGAATATGAGTTTTCAAATTCTATCATTTTTATGGAAACCTATTTTCTGAACTTTTTGGTAGAATGGACTACAAGTACTAAAACTATTTTCTTTCATGAATTAGAACAATTTTTTGGGTGCTGGATCCCTATAAACACGATAATGTGCATTGGCAACAAAAATCCACCAATAAACAGCAATAAAATTAAACAGAGTGAAAAAATCAACAATACATTGGCTCGTTAGAATTATGTAGACACGTGCAATTAAACTGTGTAAATTTAACACACAGAAGTGATTGAACCCAAAAAAGTGATTTTAACATAAATACAAACTGACACACAACATAGAATCATTCAGCCAGTGAATCTCTCCTGTGAGCCGAATACATACCTCCGGTGACCGTCACGGTGAAAACGCAGCCTGGGTTGATATTCCCCGCCCCGTCTGTGATCGTGTAAGACACCGGCAACGTCTGTCCAACGTTGAAAAATGAGCCCGAATTGATGTTGGGCACGGAAGAGGCAATGCCGGAGAGATCGGTGGCCGTGGGGGCCGCCCAAGATACAGTAGTACCAGGGGTACCGACTTCCACAGTGCGCACAATGTTGCTAGGGCAGGACAGGATTGTGGGTGGGGTGGTATCAACTGTGAAGAGAAAGAATAGTTATGCACATTTAATTAGCTCAATGGTTTAATTCATATCATGTGATCCTTTTCCGGCCCCATATGTATAAAAACCCACCAGCGTAGTTCCTTGCCAAGTGCTTTTTAAAAATGAAGTTTAGTTGAGCAACAAACAGTTTCCCACTAGGGTCAGCTGGGTAAGCCTTGGGAACCCACCAAGTTAATTCTAGTTCGCTACTAAAAGATCTTGGCCACGTCATCCAAAATAGACTTAGCAAGGAACTATGCTAGCGTGCTTTTATGAATATGGGCCAAGGGCTCTTCCTTAAAGGGATCTAGTAACTTTGCAAAAAGTGATAAGTGGTTGATACAATGTATATTGGTGTTATCTAATATGTCCACTGGGTGTTGTGAAAATTTCAAGTTAAATGGACTTTATATGGCCGAGTAATGAGCAAAAATGCAAAGGGACATTCACTAACTCATTGCACTCACTTTGTACACGTTTCTGACGATCCGTTGGATAATTTGACAATCGTAAATATCTTTTTAACGAAAGGGAAATTTGAAAAACCAAAACCTGTCCCATGCTTTTTTTGTTTTAAATAAGAATACAACAAGGTATGAGGGAACCGCTAGAATTTCAATTGGATTTTGAGGATTTGGACAATGTTACTAAGGGCCTTTAAGCTTATCTTTCAGGTGGCCAAATGACATAAGATAGACTCCCACCATAGGCTAGTGTGTGTCAATACAAGTGTTCTTAATGGCCAAATGGACTTTCTAGTGGCCGTTGGCACCCGGATCACTGTCAAGGGAGAGACCTCCTTAATGGCTCCTTTCCCATGATGTCAATAAACTTAAAGCCACGCTTACCTCCTCTATCATGATGTAGATAAGTCTTATTAGGAGGTAATTATTAAGTTTGTGTGTATTCTTTACATGTAAAAAATCTCATCAAGAAGTTTAGCGGGCAAGTAAATCTCGTCAAGAAGTTAAGCAGGCAAGTAAATCTCATCAAGAAGTTTAGCGGGCAAGTAAATCTCGTCAAGAAGTTTAGCGGGCAAGTAAATCTCATCAAGAAGTTTAGCGGGCAAGTAAATTTTCTGTTTGGGCGAGTACATTTTCTGTTTAGGCAAGTTAAGTCCAAGAATGTATGATGATTTTTTTGTGCACGGATGGGCCAGTAAAGAAAAAAGTAAGTGCGAAGGCCTGAATAAAATACCTGGAACGACCGTAACGGTGAAGCCGCAGGAACCGATGTTTCCAAACTCGTCCGTGGCGGTGTACAGAACGTCCGTTGTAAGGCCCGTCGCAAATGAAGTGCCGGGGTTATGGGTGGAGGATGTCGTGAATGAACTGGCATCGGTTGCCGTGGGAATCGTCCACTGGACAACGGCGCTCGTGACTCCAAGCTCAACGGTCTGCACAATGTTGGACGGACAGTTGGGGAAGACTGGGGGGTCGCTGTCGACTAATAAGACATAAGGTTAGAGATCAATGAATGATGTATAAATTTAAAGGGCTTTCACTTTAGATCAACTGTGTCTGTACCATAATTAACCATTTATAAATATCGAGGACGAATGATTAGCAGCAGCAACGGCGGGCTATGACTGCTACCCTGTGTTGGTAGCCCCCTTAAGGAATAACTAGAAAAACTCTAGAATTCCGAACTGAATTAGTCAACCAGGAACCCGAGGGTTCCACTCGATAGGTAGGAAGCAACAAGTATTTGCCTTAAAAATAATTTCATATATTTCATAAATCCTGGTCACTAAACTCGGTACAGTTTTTAATAATAACAATAGCACTTATAGCTTATAGCACTTATAGCACTTTAATAGAACAGTTTTATTACAGCAGGGAAAATTGCAAAGAGGACTGTTATAGGGGCACATTACGCAACATGGCAGAATATTATTTAAATCTGGAGCAGATTGAAAGGAACAAATGAAATCAAATGGATGCTGTCCTTTAGGGCAAGTAATAAGTGATGTCTAATCTGGTTGCCCAACTGGGCAAGTTACGTTCTGTTCCTACTATGAGAAAACGTTATTCCTTCTTCGGTGTAAATTTCTCTAGAAACAAGAGACATTTGCCAAGCAGATTGAGGTACCTCATATAATTAATTGGTTTTTGGGGGTTCACATTGTTTTTATGGGCAAGTAAATTTTCTGGTTGGGCTTGTAAAATTTGACCAATCCCTAATTTTGCTTGCCCGAATGGGCAAGTAGAAAGAAAAGTTATTGTGGAGGCTTGCAATAGATACCTTTTTATCATGTCTGCTACCTTAGATGGCTTGCAATAGATAACAATTATATAGCACTTTTAATCCAGCAGGGCTATTTTAGGGGCATATTACGCAATGGCGGGACATTATTTAAATCTAGGCAAATGAAATGGATGCTGCCCTCTAGAGTCCTACCTGCTGCATTCCAGTAGATCTCGAATCCCTGCTCCTGGATGTTCTTGTCTGTTCCAAAGTACATCCACACGACGTCCCCCTGGACAGTGAAGGCATTGGGCTGGATTTCGCCCTCAAAGAAAAACCAGTCAGGGGGGCTCCCCAGGCCATCAAGCTGGTTGTCACTGTAGGCCAGACCTGCGCAAAGAAAAGAAAATCAAATCAATTAACAGGACTCAACACTAGCACTTGCCCGGGGCAAGTCACAATTGATGTCGGGCAAGTTACATTTCATAAACGGTCCAGTTTGCTTGCCTGCCTGATCGGGCAAATTACATTCCTGTCCAACTAAGAGAGAAAAGTATAATTCCAATCTCATCTTGAAACTTATTTGTTTTTAACTCACATTGTTTTTGGGGGGCAAGTAAATTTTCTGTTTGGGCAAGTAAAACTTGAAAATTCATGATTTTACTTGCAGGCGAATGGGCAAGTAGAAAAAAGTTGGTGAGGAGGCTTTATTAAAACAGGGTGTCAAATTTCTCACTCTCATTCTCATTGATTACTTGGGAAAGAACATTTGCTAACAAATGTAAAAACAACTGACTGAACTAAGTAAGATGTTGCATACACCCATTAATAAACTGTGCAAAACTAGGGTTGATAAACATATATATACACTTACAGACAGGATAAAAATATTGATGGTTAGGTATATAACTGGTTTTAACTCTAAGTTGGACTTAAAAAAGTATGGTAAGCCATTTGTAGCCTTGGAACAAAATATATTCAAAAGCAAAAATGCAAGTATTTTAGACTTTTCATAAATTTTACATCAAAACATAAAATCCCCTTGATAATAGTAAATGTCAATGATTTGAATCAACATTTTATGCCTTTTAAAAGAATTGTTTCAAAGAAACTAACGGCTTTCCATAGTTTCTAAGTCCAACTTAGAGTTAAGTTCAACTTAGAGTTAAGTTCAACTTAGGATCTTTGTGAAACACCCCCCAGGACCCAGGTCCACAAATTTACCTGATCCAACGTAGAGTTCATCCTTGAACTCCTCAATATGGAAGTTGGCGTTGAAGGAGAATGTGAAGCTGGATGCTCCAGGTACGTAGAGCAGGTACAGGGCGCGGTAGCGGTTGTTGTACAGGTTGGGGTAGTTGATGGAGTTGAAACTACCCGACTGGCACTGGCTGCCGTAGCAGGTGAAGACAGCCTGGGTATCTGTTCAAGAAAATCAGAGAAAAACATACTTGGTAAATCACTAAATGGCTTGTACATACAGTCAAACCTGTATATAAAGACTTACCAAGACCTGCCGAGTGTCTGTTTAAGAAAATAAGGAAATCAAATATGCTTGGTAAATTACTAAATGGCTTATATATACAGTCAAACCATTCTATAAAGTCAAGACCACCAAAGGGAGACAGAAAAAAATAATGGTCTTTATCAGCAGGTGGTCTGTAAAGTGGACTTCCGTACGATTTCAAGCTTCTAATGATTGAAAGACAGATATATTCTAGGTCAATAAACAAAATTTTGTATGAAAAAAGTATGATTGTGGGTTCTTATAATTGGTTTTTAATTTCTAATGACACAAATTCGCGAGCGAGCTTGTTCTATCCCACAATGCACCAATTTGTGACGTGCGACCCTCACTATGCGCCTATGTTTTTACACTGCAGCGAATGTGTTCTTTTGATCGGACAAACACAATGCTCGATCATGAATAGTTTAGTCCACGCTGCGCCACTGACCGTGCATTTGAGCATTACTGCATTGTTGAACCGTTTGAAAATACTTGCCTGCCCGATATTGTAACACGTTTGGCTTTCATTGGAATTTGAATAATAAATATAAATTATGCAGAGTACAAATCAAAAGCAACATTTCTGAGTAATGGATTGCATATTTCAACGCTAATTTATTTGTTACGCTCCTACTTGAAATCTTAATTCTCACTGGCTGGCTCTATATGTAATTGTAGTATATCAATCGACCTTTACTAGCCACTCCATGAAGACAGGGTTGCAATGTATAGACAGCGCACTCATATTTAAAGGGAAAGTTGAGTTTTGGTAGAGAGGGCGCTAGACTACTTAATTGATTGTGAGGTAATGAAAAACTGAGTGTAAAATTTGAAAGAGCATAATATTTAAACAATAAAATCATCTTTGTTTGATCAAAATCGGTTCAGAAACGGCTGAAATATCCATAAATATAACAATTTGTAATAAACCCGGGGCCCCGGGTTTATTAGAGAATTTTGAACCAGCCGTTAAAAATTCAAAAAAATGCTTCCTCTTTTCAAAAAAGTTACAAAATAGGTATTTAAATAGTTGTTGGTTATTTCTCTATCTAATCACTATTTCAACAAAGCATCACATGCACAATATTTTATTCAAAATGGTTGAAACCGATGAGTGTTTAGAGAGCGCCCTCTTACGTTTTAACGGCTCTTTTTGAATGATAACATGATCTTTACTACGTCATTTGTAATTTTGTGTTCCTTTCTAGTTATAACTATTAGTTTGTAATGTAATGATGCAGGTTTTGGTTACTAAAATTCAGTTTTACTAAAACTGTACTCTCCTTACCAGAACTCAACTATCCCTTTAACTGATTTCCTCCCTAATTTATGCAGAATCAGTGGTGTAGTGACAGGAGAGGGGGGGGGGGGGGGGGGGCATGGGGGGGGGGGGGGCACGATTTGAAAAAACAATAAAGACATAATGATAAGGGGAAATTCTTTGAAAAAACAAAGAAATACATTTGTGCCCCACCCCCCAATCATTGTGACCATACTATGCCACAGCACTGTGCAGAATATATCACTGTTTTCAAACATTCATTCCTTCAATTTTCAAACTACAAAAAAAAAAAAAAAAAATTAACCCGCAGGTTCTGCACAAGTAACGCTTGTGTGAAGCTAGCCCGAGTGCATTCATGCACGCAGGGAAAACATAACAAATCTAATAAGTCACAGATTCTTTACAATTTTGTGGTGGAGAAAACATTAATAGTAATCTTTCCAACGACTCCACAACACCGGCAGGTTCTTCATAAGTAACTCCCTGATTGCATTCATATACATAGGGAAAACGTTAATAAAAATCTAGTCAGTCGTGGCATTTTCTACCATAGCGTGCCCATGAGTTGACTTGGCATGCATGCTAGGAAACCGATGCTCGAGAAATTGCACAGAGCATCGGTTCGTTTTGGTCATGCATGCCAAGCTGTGGGCAGGCTTTGGTAGAGAATGCCAATCTTTCCAACGAATCTATAATATACTCACCGGCAGGTTCTTCACACGTCACTCCCTGTGAGAAGGGTTGGGTGCATTCACACACGTAGGGTAGCTGCCCGGTCACCGTTACATCCCGGTCTAAACATCGCAGGCCGTTAGGGCACAGGTTCACAGCACACTCGTCTGGAAAGAGAGGAAAATGAAAAGCAAACAGATTAGTCAATGCTGTCAGAAATAAGCGATTCTTTTAGGGATTTTCTTTGTATAAATCCCAGTTGTTACTCACCACTGCAAGTCAATGGGCTTACTGCTTCCTACTTCTACCATCTTTGTGGAGGCGGGTTTATCAGTCGAGCCTCGGCGGGATTACAACTACAAGCTCCTGCACGATTTTCGATCTATACAGTAACATGCGAAAAGTGTAAGGTTTGCCCTGACTGGCCTGGCGAATGGCTGCACATGGTGGGGTGCAGGTCAGATCGCGGACACCGCGCGTTGAACCTGCAGCTGTCCGAATCGGATCATTGGTGCTATAAATTATACTTTGTTGGATTTGGTGGCTGTGTTAGATTTCAAGATTTGGTGGCAATATAGGCCTACGTTTCAATTTCATGGGTATATAGGCCTACTCCAACCAGGGAAGTCCACTTCTCTGCTCCAACACTATATCCACTATCACCTCATCACTCCTAGCTAGTGCATCTGAAAACGATTTTAGACTCAAATATATTGTATATCTACATCACTAAAATATTTGTTGCCAAATCGGTATTCTGAAACTACAGAGTTGCTAACAAATATTTTAGTGACGTAATGTTTAACTTCAAATCGTTTCAGAATACACCCCATCAGTTCCCTGGTAGAATATTATACAACTTCTGTTTGGACAGGTCGAATTCGTTTCGTTGGTTTCAATCACTGGTTGCAATGGGACGGTGAATAGGTCGACCAATAAAGTGTCGTAGCCTTCTCTGTGTGATGTCACACATTTGTTCAGTTCATATTCTTCATGATCTTGGGAATTTTATAACATGAAAATGAGAGTCAAATTGTATTTGTACAAGGATCTCAGCGGGGGTTCCCAATTCAAATACGTTCATGACTATAATTATTATATGTCTGAAGTATACAAAATGAAGCATAGCGCCCTCCTTTTTCTCAACCAACGCAGTGCAGTTTTATGTACACCTGTTCGCCTGTGGTTATTGCGCATGCGCAGCCTATAACTTACTGCATGGTGAGATTATCTTGATTAGATCGAAACATGCTGACAACATTCATCTCGCTTTACATAAAGGCGCTATGGATATGGAACGATTCAATACACGCCCAATTATTGAACATGTGCATTCCCTAATTAGACGAAGCCCTAGATTGTATATAACTTTGTCAGCATTTACTGTAGGTTCCGATTATCCTACTGCATCACCACTGTATGACCATGATATAGGCATTACGGAAAGTCCGAGACCATGTTTGGTTTAAAGAGAAATTTGAATATTCTCATTTCTTGTCGGATAAATCATTCGCGCTTGTTTGAATTTTTGTTTTTGTTTTAATCTTATTCCATGCGAAGGTACATTACATTTGGAGTGTAATTTAAGGTTGATTCGATTCAAATTGCCTGCATATGTGTGTACTTTCAATTCTTGGCCAGAATAAAAAAAAAAAAAAGTATTCGAACGGTAACAAGTACGATTCTTAGTTTTTATTTACAAATCGGATTAGTTTTAAAGGAATTATGCTGCCGGCCTGCAACAAAACTGACATTCAAAAATACATTTAACTGTAAAACCAAAACAAAATGGCTATTTTTGTTTCAAATTAATTCCACCTGAAGTATTCGAGATTAGCTTTAAAGCAAGTGGTATATTCGGCCTGTTTGTGAAAGTTCTAAGTATATTGGCACAAACTGTCCATGCAGTGGCCAAATGTTTATATAGCGTTCTACTGGACAGGCCTATGCCCTCGGCTTATTAACTCCATCATACCTCCCTATTACATATTCACATATCCGGATATAGTAACTCATTGATTATTCTAAACGTTGGCGGTAGTAGCCTACGTGTAAAGTGGACAGAGGGGATCAAAGGGTTGATAGGAAAACCTTGTTTGAAAACCTTGTTTGAAAACCTTGTTTGCCAACTTTCATTGACGGATCCTGAAGTTGACACTTTACTTGCTATGAAAGCAAAGATAAGTGTAGCCTGCACGTACATTACGTTAGTCTAGGATTCTGGACTCGCTTTCCCCCATATCGCACGACTGATAGAGGGCACAATTCATTGACCGGAAATAATGTTTTAAAAAATGATTAAATAGAGAGATCATCAACAACTATTTAAAAACCGCTTTTGAAAATGTTTTAAAAAGTGTAACCATTTTTTTTTTTTTTTTTTCAAAAAAATCATCGTATTTATTTGGGGCCCAAATAAATACGATCGGATATATTTATTGATATTTCAGCCATTTCAAATGTTCTTTCAAATTCAACACTCAGTTTTTCATTACCTCACGAAAAAATTGTGTTGTGCAGCGCCCTCTCTACCAAAACTTAACTTCCCCTTTAAACTGGTTACCGGTAGTCTTTGTCTTTTTAGGCCGAGCTCAAGTTGAGCCAATGATTTGCAATCGAATGTAAAGTTGCAATTAATTGTAAGTCAGATCATGTGACTAAAATGAGCAAATCTTATTGGTTCAAATGTGCAAATTATTGTGTTCTGTCTCACAATTAATTGTTAGTGAGGTCATGTGACTAAAATGCGCAGTGCTTATTAGTTCAAACGTAAAATTGTTATTTGTCTGACTTGCAATTGATTGCAACTTTACTGCACCTCTTTTTGAATCGCGCCCCGTCAACAAACTAATACTAGATAATTTTACAAACGAGAAAGAATATCCGAGGATGAAAGAACAAGACACGTGGTCACATGATTGGTCACATGATCTCGTCGCTTCGGTCACGTGATACACGTGTCTAATATATCATTCAGTCATTGGACATCTATCCGGTAAAGTTTACTGAAATATTGGAAAATAATCACACATTTATGTTCAAACAAGATAGTACATTAATGCATGTATGTATTTAGACAGAAAAATTCCATCTCGTTCTGGAGGGGTCCTTTAATATTATGACATCATACTATCCCCTACATGTAAGTGAAACAACAAACGAGGAGAAGGACTGATTTCACGGTCTATAGTATGTACTAGCTAGTATTGTACTTAGGCAGCTGAAAGATAACTACTTTGGGCTACAAATCATGTGGTCATTAATTAACATGACGAATTGTGAAGCCATGCCATGGCATGTATTATTACTGTTACCGAAAAGTGCAAAATTATAATTATTTCCTCTTGGGTATCACTATTAATAGCCCGGTCACATATCAACGGATTGCGCAAACGTATGTCAAACGGAGAGCTAAATTTTCCATCCGTTCTATGCGTTTCTTGTCCGTTCCTTGTCCGGTGATGTACGCTG
The DNA here is from genome assembly GCA_037951105.1 of Echinarachnius parma. Classification (NCBI taxonomy): domain Eukaryota; kingdom Metazoa; phylum Echinodermata; class Echinoidea; order Clypeasteroida; family Echinarachniidae; genus Echinarachnius; species Echinarachnius parma. The sequence continues at coordinate 113,119 of JBAMJV010000352.1, forward strand.
TTCTATGTTTTGTACATGAGGCAATGGAGACGACTTTCATCACCGGATAATTTAATTTCGCAAATTGTCTATTCGTTGGGCATACGTTTCCGCTATCCGTTGATATCTGACCGGACCATTATGATGGAAACGATCAATATTTGTGAGACCACTTTCGATTGTTCTGACTGAACACTGGAGGCTGCCATGTGTTTACAGCGGTACATCATTCACATGAAACATCATCTGGCCATGCATTAACAAAATCGCATTACGTTACCGCTGTCGAGTCTGCTGCTATGTCAGTGGTTACATAAATTGCACCTGTAAACGGTGTCAGATATTGCCCAAAATGACATTGAGACTTCAATCCTATACCAAAATCATTGTAAGATATATGTCCGAATGATGTGTGAAATTTCATTAAAAAAGAACACTGCTTTCCTGGTTAAAAAAAAAAGGCGAAAATTTGCGTCAGCTTTTACAACTTAATACAGTATGACGTCGATGACGTTTATGACCGTTCATTAACGCTCTTGAGCTGAATGATTATCAATGATAGATATCGTCATACTAAAGGGCCATTTGAAAATATCTAACCCTATTGTATTATTCTCTTACGTTACCATAAGCCAAATAACACGGTAGAAGCGAAATGTGGAAGTTTAAAGTAATGTTTGTGGAGTTAGACACTTTACAGGTGCACCTTTAACCTAACGTCAGGAATTATGCACTTATAGAGAGTGGGCAATCATTAAATAGTGAGAGTTTTGGCCTCTCTTTGGTGAATTACTGAAACTTCCTCATTAAAAAAAAACAATTATACGGTTTTTAATGATACAATCTATATAAGGGACAGCTCATATATAAAGCCATATAAACTGTAATAATCGCGTTCATTACGCTGTAATTTGTGCGGTCAACAGTTAAATCCCTAGTCATATAGAGGGGTATAAGCCCGCTCCATTGTGGAATCCGGATTTTGTAGATGGAGAATGCCGTTTTCCCCCCTTTATTATGTTTTTTTTTTACCGTTAAAAGGTAAATAATTATTACATCCAATAAGATTTGAAGTTTAGTCTGATTAAAAGGGATTACGATTCGGTCCCCAAGCGATAATGACTGTAATATCATCTCCCTCTGAAGTGGACCCGGTAGCTTCTATAAAGAAAAGTCCGTTTTAAATGCGGATAAACCGTGGTCCAGGAATAAGTGTTTTTTTTTTGGTATACCAAACCAAAACCATTATAAGTATGCATTGGCGTGTCGCAGAATCAATAGACAACATTGCATTGCATAGGGATAAAGACGAATGATATATATATTGCCCACTGATCTTTAAATGGTGGATATTGTATAATGCACAATAACATCTCATTTCATATCACATCATGAACTTTAGTTGGAATCTACGGCGTAGAAAAACAAGGAAGATGAAGAAAAATGACAGAATGAATGGCGGCCCGCACACACAATGCATGTATACTTATTACGTAATGCCCGATGAGCATTCCTCCCGAGTGAAGGGCATTTTGATGGGTGTAAGTAGGGGGCACATTCCTTTGGTATACTGTATGGGTGCATGAATAGGACGTGAAGCGCCCATTAACTTTAAATCGCCCGTTGTTCTCAGCTCACATCGAAACAAAATACAAGGGCCGATATCGATTGGGATTTTGTTGGGAAATAAAACGCAGGAATAGAATACTGATGTGAAGCCGGTCTGATCGGCTTACGGGTCATTATAATTACACTCAGCGGTGAAAAGCCTCCGCAAAGGACTTTCTAAAGTTATCCAACCAAATAATGAACAACCAAATTGTGATGCACCAAGGGAAGGGGATGCATTGAAATACACCACTATGGGGGGAGGGGGGGGGGGGGGGGCAGTAGACACTGACATTGTGATTAGTACTTAGTAGTAATTTTGGAAAAGAGGAAGTATTTTTAAAATATAAATTGTAACGGCTGCTGGTTCAAAATTATTGAATAATTGTGGGGCCCCACAATTATTACAAATGGTTATGTTTATGGATATTTCAGCCATTTCTGAACCGATTTTGATCAAATAAAGTTTATTCTGTCATTACAATTGTATGCAGTTTTTCATTATCTCACACACAATTATTTTGTGTAGCGCCCTCTGTACCAAAACTCAACTATCCCTTTAATACATTTTTCATTAAATTGTATACATTTTTACTTTAAGCCGAGAATGTGCCAATGCCACCTTTTATTTCGTCTATCGACCAATTTCACAAAAAAACATTCAATTTAGTCGTTCGTAACGTATTTTCGTTAACTTCAATTCAAATTCGTCCATCCCAGTTGCTGACACATCTGTGACGGACGACTTTTAATTGTAATGGATGATAATTTATGACGAAATTGAATGGACCTTTTGTAAAAATTTGTCGACAACAGACGAAATTGAAGGTGGCATTGGCACCTTCTCGGCTTCTCGGGACGAAATTGAAGTAAAAATGTATAAAATTAAATGAAACAAGCGTTTAAATGGACGGGAAAACCTATCACACCGTTCTAAATCTTGAATCGAATGGCCCCTCCCCTCCTAGCAATCATAGATCTATGAACTATGGTTGACACTAGTTTTGCCACTCATTGTTAACCTCCTATACTGAAATGGTGCCTCTTCGAGGGTGCAATCAGTGAATGGGCGTGTATATCTGAATGGTTTCTCTTTTTGGGCAGAATTCCTCAAGAGATTAAGGTACAAATGTCGCAATTTTTTTCTAAATGAAAAGTAATCAGAGTAGAGTGAGACAAATATTATCAAATAAGGAGCCCTTTTACACGAGTGATTGCAATCGTGATTGGAATCATGTTTACAATCACGGTGATTCTGTTGCCTTGCTTTTACACGAGAAAAAAAAATCAAACAAGGAGAACACTAGTACTACACTGCATGACTGCATTCGAAGCGAAGAGCGCCCGGTTTATCGGCGGAAGTGCATGTAAGGTCACGTAAGCTCCGCCTCCCAAGTCATGTTTTAGAGGTCAAGCCGTTTACACTACCGATTCGCACTGTGATTTGAGTGAATCATGATTAGAAAACACATCTGGACCACGATTCAAGTTTCGCGATTCTAGTTTGTGTTCACACGGTCAAAAATAACGTGATTGGAGTGAAAAATAACTCCAATCGTGATTGCAATCACACAATTGGAGACGTGTAAAAGCACTCTAAATCGCAGTACTTTATGGATGTCAACATATGAAATGTATGTAAATTGTCATAATGATTTCGGGGCTGCTTTTTATAATACATAAGTCATTGAATTTTACGAGAAACCGTGATGGGCTCTTCCGCGATTTGGGGGTCGGATTAGTGTTTACTTTCGTTGGCTAAATATCCCCGAGTCCCTGCGTTGTTTTACATTTCACTGGACTCGATATCTGCAAGAAACTTCATTACATTTTTGTTGCATAAAGTATTGCAGTCACTTCGCCAGCGTATTCTACAATCAACAGTGGGTCAGTGTGTCTGTGAATCGTATTGGTTGATAGTTTCTCATTATGTATTGTCTACGATGCTATTGTATGTCCTAAAAGGGGGTGGGTTCGGGAATGCATATAGGTTAAAGTAAATTCGGGGATATAAAGGGTAACGTTTATTTGTTGGAGTAACAAAGCCGGATGATTCTTTCCCCAACGACTATTGGCAGTTATTCTTAGTCCCGTTTGTATTATATATTTGTCTAATCTAGGACGGAATGCAGAATATATCTGGCTTTTCAGCCTTTCAAAACGTTTTTCTTCTTCAATCTATTGAGAAAAGCACTTTAATTACGGTAAGGAGTTTCTTCTTCACTCGGGGATAATGAGAGACGGAACGGACACAATGCCCGCTATTATCACTTAAAGGGATAGTACAGTTTTTGTCAAACATCATTTTAGTAATAGGGCAATTCCACGCCAAAGTGGACATTTGACCAAAACATTTACAAGCATTTTTATGATACAAATTTGGTATCAAATCAAAGCTTAAATTCTATATTTTTGGAATTCAATGAGAAAATTTTAGTTTTACATAATTTTAGTTGTTTTTTTATAAAAACTTTATAACCATAATTAAACCCCACAAATTTGACATTTTTGTGAAAAAGTGTTTTGATCCTGTGTTTGTTTTATGTTTCCCCAGTTAAGCCTAAAAACCATTATTCTAACTCCTGAGATATGACCATTTCGTAAAATAGTAAATTTGTATGATTTATTTGATTTGTTATGCTTCAATGACTTCTTATTTTCAGCCTATGAAAATGTCCTTCCGTTACCGAAAAATCAATATTTTTAATTTTGTGGCTCACATAATTGTTAGAGAGCAGACCAATCTTCAGTGCAAAGCAAGTTCAAGTAGGCCTTCCCATTGCTAACAATTGTATTACTCATTGTTTCTTCGTTAATTAATAAATAACAAAAGAAAATGTCCTTCCGTTACCATACACATGGTAACAGATGGACAAGGTACCTCATATTACATATTATGACAAAATTTATGTTCACAAATTTGTCTCTCATATATGAAAACCCAAAATAATGAGACAATACCTGCAATGGCCAGCTATCAGTGGCGTAGCGTGGTCAGACTAGTAATTTTCTGTGTTTCAACCAATCAGATTTGTGCATTTAGAACATTTGATCTGGCTCACAATTGATTTTATCTCTTTCTGCAACAGGGCCCTTGTACCATGATGCCATTTGTCTGGATTTCTATTGTATGGGGATTAGTAGGTCTATTTAACTGTGGTGAGCCAGGGTGTGAATAGGCTCTGATCATGACTTTGAATAGGTCTTTTTTTTATACAATACACCCCTATAGAATTATTGGACATGGGTGTAGGTCTAAAATAATTAAATTTTAAATGAAATTTGCAAACTAAAAACAAGGCTGTAGAAAAAGCAAGAAATAACATATCTCCTATTCTTTCATATGTTGTAGAAATTATATCAAGCCAAGATTTAAGCCAAAACAATTCTCAAAATTATTTGATCCACGAGGTAAAACGGAAGGTCAAAATCTAAGGTCAAAGGTTATCGTATCCAAACTCGCTCATGCATGAACACAAATGGCATAAATGGATTGCACATAACATCCCCAGTCCAATGACACCTTTACAAAATAAATTGACCCAACGGTTAATGGACAATGGCCATTTGAAAAATGGTGCCCACGCCCATTTCTTACAAAACTCCCCCATAAGAATCGACCATAGCGCCAAAACCATTGGGCGGATTGGGCTAAAACTTAAATATTTGCGCTTTTAAAGGTTGAAATATCATACATACCAAATATTAGCAAATTTGAAGGGGGCTGCGATGAAAATTTTCAATTTTTGTATTAAGGTGATTTGACATGGAATGACCCTACTGTGTCATATCATACATTATAGTCAATTATGTCCTTCCGTTACCGAACATTGGTCCGCTTTGTGCGAAATAACTCAAATATCTGCGGACAAATTTTAATCAAAGAACAAGTAAATTCTTCTTAACCCTTCAGAGAATGAAATGTGTACCCTTAAAATATTTTGTATTATTTAATATCACAGAGTATTAGTTAAAACTGATTTGATAACAAAACCTTGTCCATTTTAGTGTCCTTCCGTTACCGACCTCATTTGTATGCATATTCAATATTGTGCGGAGATTTAAAAAAAAAAAAAATTATGGGACCTTAAAACTGTATGTTTTGGAAGTATTGTTATCAAAATAGACTGTTCTAACAACACAAGTATTTAAAAATGTCTTTCTTAAAGTTGACAATTTGTGTCAAGTGTCCTTCCGTTACCATGGATTGACCATGAATAAGAGCCATTGGAGCATGAAATATAGTAAGAAAAAAATAGAAATGTAAATGCTTGTGATGTCCATATGCTATCTATGATACAAACTCATTTTAGACCACAAAAGAGAAGTTTCCTTCTCATAAATGGTCTTTAAATTTCAAAATTAATTTTATTGTACAATTCCAATAGACTTTTCAGAGGTCCTTCCGTTACCGTCCTTCCGTTACCGAACATTGGAGTAATTAATTTCTCATAATTAATATACCAATGTAGATATTTTTCTTAAAAGGTGGTGTTATACTCTGTGAACATAAGGATATTGACTAGTAGCCAACTTAACATGATAAACCTCGTAACTTCACGGAGATTGGGTCATAACTAAAAAAATTGAAAATCCATGTCCATTTTGGCGTCCTTCCGTTACCGGCCTCATTAGTGTCCATATCTAATTTACATAATGCGGTCAAAATTTTAGAAATAGTGGAAATCAAAGGTGTCCCAACAAGGATCAAAGACATGCCATTTAGAATAAAAAATCAAAAGCAGGATCCTGGAATTATTTGATTGAAGTTCCAAAATTGTGTCTGAATGTCCTTCCGTTACCGTGGAATTGCCCAATAGTAAATATATAATCCATTGCGGATATAGTATCGGAAATAATATCGCTAATGATATTCGCTTGTCTCGCAATGTAAAACTAGGAATCTAAACGATCACGACGTTTCGTATGCTACTGCAATACTTTGTCAAATGATAATATCGAATGTAGACACTCGGCTTTTATGCTCTACCGTGGCTCCCAACATCACAATCTCGCTCATTTTAGTAATTACCAATCTTGTAAGTTATCATTAAAAACTAATAATAGATCAATGATGCTAGAACATCGAATGGTAGTAACAAATATAAACTATTACGTAACAGGGTTGTTTTCATTTAAGCACACAATTGTTAAAACAAGAGGGCGCCATCCAGACACCTCAAGTTTCAATTATTTGTAACAACAACTGTAAATGTGATGTTCGGTTAAAATAATTATTCAATAGAGAGATCAACAAAAACAATCTTAAAACCATACTTAGTACATTTTCACAAATGTTTAGGATTGTTGAATATTTCTTTAAAGGGTTAGTTCAGTTTTGGTATAGAGGGCGCTGCACGAAGTTGTTTTTGTGCGATAATGAAAAACTAAGTGTAAAGTTTGAAGGAGCATACAATTTAAATGACAGCAAAATCGGTTCGGAAACGGCTGAAATATCAATAAATATATCCGATCGGAATTAATCTGGGGCCCAGATTGATTTATTTGTTAATTTAAAAAATGCTTACACTTTTTCAAAAAAATTAAAAAGCGGTTTTTAAATAGTTGTTGATGATCGCTCTATTTAATCATTGTTCACCAGTTTGATCAGTTTATTTTTTGATGCTTATTACTCGGAATGCAACAACGATGTCCATTTTATAATATTTGTATTTGAATGAAATGCCCATCAAATAATAATAACTGTTTCGGAACGACATGATTTAGGTGTCACTCGGTTTATCTGTTATTGTTATGTTCTTAACGGGATTTCGCTAGGGGATTTTGTACAGGGGATAAAGTGTGTGGGATTGTATGGCGGTTTTTACGCGGGTGGTTCTGGTCATGTCCACGAGACCGATAAATCAGTCCTCCTCGTGTGTTGTTTCAATCACCACGTGATGGAGGGGATAGTATGACGTCATAATATTAAAGGACCCCTCCAGAACAAGATGGAATTTCTGTCTAATGCCCACGGTGCCTGGATCGGAATAGGACTAAAAAATAAAGGCGATTAGACGCGTGGATGCATTACGAAATAATCCACGCTTGTGTGCGGTTGGTAGGTTGGATGTTTGCGGTGTTTACACGCGCTTTCAATCAGTTATAATTATGTAAGTCTGGTAACGCCCTTCTTCGTCACCATCCGAGAGGCGAAGCCTGTACTAAGCTTTGATGTGTGCGAAGAACACAGATGCTCTGAACACTACACAATATGGTCCCCGTTTAGTTGCAGAATGAGTTGCAGTCGACTGTAAAGTTGCAATTATCGCCGGTGGTTTAGTTCAGGGGGGTGTTTCACAAAGATTCTAAGTTGAAATTAACTCTAAGTTGGACCTAACTATTATGGAAAGCCGTGTGTAGCCTTAGAATACAATACTATTCAAAAGCAAAAAAGCAAAAATGTTAGACCCCGTTTACAGTGAAAAAAAGGCCGGGCCGAGCCGCGTTTTTGATCGCGAAACGACCACACCCATTTCTTGGTGGTTTGTATTATTACCCATTCACGTACGTACTATACAAGCGGCGCCACGGCTATACTGATCACAGCATGGCGAGCGCTATTCATTAGAGGTACGCGTGCGTGCCCCCACACACTGATTTCTTGCATGCTTAGCCACGCATTGCGAATCTGCACATTCAGAATTCAAATGTGACCGTTACATTCCATTGTGTATTATACTTCTATATAACATAAAAGGGTTTGATAACTTATTCAAATTTCATGCAAAGCCGTAAATTCAAAATAACGTTACCAGCGAGTAGAAAATGTGGAGTTTTATACAGGCAGAATCGAATGCAATGTAATAACTTTGCACAGTTAAGCTAATTAAAATTTGTGAAGAAAATTGCATCATTATTATTACAACCGGAACAATTACCAACACATTCTATTGAATTAAAAAGCAATTTTCAAGTAACGTTATCCATTGACATTTTACCTAGAAACAACTTGAAATGTTCGTTCAACATGCACTAGTATCAAGAAAATACATTGGGAGTTGTGTGCGTAAAATACAAGAGATAGTGAAAGTGATGTAATGAATTCATTGTATAACAACGTCTACACACGTAATGCATTGTTTAACTAATCTGTATGGCCTAGATGATTTAAAGGGATCTTTTAGATTTGTATGAATCGACCAGTCTCACTTGCCATGGTCTCAAGCGGTTGTCACATGCCTAGTTGATTTCCTCTAACTTATACAAGAATGAAACCAGCTAAGGATGCGATCTTTGCGATTTAATTTGAAAAAAATCAAACAAATACAATTTAAACCAATCTTTTTATTCTATCTTTGCGATTTACTTTAAACAAAATCTGAGGATCATTTCAACCGTTTACAAACTTAGCAAATTTGTAAAGCAAATAGCTCTTCGAATTATCACTCACTACACTGTCATATTACATTAATTAAACATGCAATTTTCACACTTTACTCAGTCAAAAAACATAAATACACATACAGGTTTTTTATATTTTTTATAATAATGTATATAAAACAAACCTTTGTCGGTTGTTCCTATGCCACCATCACGGGCGTAGACATGACATTGATACCCATTCAAGATCTATTCATTCACCCCCCCCCCCCCCCCCCCCAGTTGAATAGGTATTACGTAACTCGCTACGCCCGTGGCCAACATTACTAGTTATTTTTAACTTGTCTGACATACCTTGAGCGTAGCCGGTGTGTGCGAGTAGCAGACACCCGAGGACGGTAGCAATCGTCCTCACCTCCATCTTGGCAAAAGCAATTCAAATCAAAATTAAGTCTCACGAATTATGAAAATCGTCAGCCGGTTCCAGTCTAATAAAAGAAAAAGTTAGTGTTTGGCAAGAAATCGACTTCAGGTTGTTAAAGAATACTGTTGCATGGTCCAGCCGGGGTGATGGTCCAACTCAGGTTAGACTGGACTGGACTGGGTTGGGTTGGGCTGATGAGAGTGGTCCAACGGAGCGTCCTGCCTGAAAGACTAGCTGGAGAACACTGCTTTACCTCGTACCGATCGACTAGGCCTATACTTGCAAGAAGTTACTGGCCCCCACGCGATCGCACAATTCCTTTCTGATCTTCTCGCGATGTCCGCCCCGCTTCGCTTCAGTTACTATTACACGGGGTTGTGTGAAGATGTCTCTCTCTATTCATGGGTAACTAACTCCCTTGCACATCAATGGCGACTGGGGTGCGTTAAAAAAACACTTTCACTACCTGATGACCTGATGTATAGGCGTGTTAGAGCGAGAAACCACCGCACACACAGTCACCACACACACAAACAAGAATAAAGAAGCTTTGGGGACGCTCCTTTTAAACCAAGCCACGCAGCGGTCGCTCCCTTTTGTCACATTTGCGAAACAATGCATTGAATAGAAATAAAGATGACGTAAGAGAGGGGAGAAGGGAGGGGGTCAGATAGGGGGAGAAAGCAAGAGACACCGAAATTGGTGTGCCTGCCGATTTTGCGCATTGCCGGCGGGTTTGGGATCAGAAACTCGGGGGGTCTTTAGAAAGAGGAACGTATTGTACGACCACGCCCCGATCGACAACCATGCAGGGGTAAATGGTACCTACTTTCTTGCCTATAAGCCTCTCTTATGTAAACCATAGATAATGAGGGGGAAAGAGACATTTATGCTTTTCAAGAATACAACCTGAGTAATTGGGGTGCTAAATATGAAGAGGAAATCAAGTTAAACAATCTCTTTAGTACAGGTTTTTATAGTGAGTTTTGTTTTGTTTTGTTTGTTTGTTTGTTTGTTTGTTTGTTGTTTTTTTTTGGGGGGGGGGGGCTGTAATGGGCAGCATTAACATGATAAAGTAAATGTATATATTATCCGCGTTATGTTCGTTTATTATTATTACGCTATACTATTATTATTGAAATTGTTAAATTATAATTATTATTTAATTATAATCATTATTAATAGACAATAATAATAAACGGTTAACTTGTTCTACATCATTTTCAAAACACATATTATGGGCTAGGCAAGTGTACGTGTCGTAAACGCACCTATACGATTAAGGAGTGGTCACACTGAACACGAATCCCCACGAATAGACCCACGAATGCAGTACGAATCGGTACAAATCAATGGCAAGCCGTTTTTAACATTTATTCCTATTTCTTGATATCAAGAATAAAATTCTTGATATCAAGAAATCGAATACTTGATATCAAGAAATGCATTCTCGATATCAAGAAATGCATTCTTGATATCAAGAAATACTTTTCGGTATTGGTAATACTTGATATCAAGAAATAAACTGATATCAATAATTCAATTATTGATATCAAGAAATAGGAGTAGATGTTAAAACGGCTTGCCATAGATTTGTACCAATTCGTACTGCATTCGTGGGTCTATTCATGGGGATTCGTGTTCAGTGTGACCACTCCTTTAGCCTGAATATGTCTCAACATTCTGATTCTGGACTATGCCAATGCATTTACCAGTGTGCGCCTAACAAGCGAATGGCTGGAATGCTCCCCAGGGAGTGGAAAGTGTGCATGTTGTGTGCAGGAATGATTGAAGTGTGTATCCGTTGACCGGGGCTTAGACATATTATATGTTAGAGGCTCTTGCGATTTGCGCTCTTTACATATCTATTATTAATTTTATAATTATTATTATAGACACACAGCATATTTTAAAAATAACGTTGTTTATGGAATGGTTTTCACTGGAAAAACAACGTTAGGCTATTGTTAAATAGAAAGAAAAAATAGTATCAAAATAGTATATTCGCGGTGCAAGTACTTGTTTTATGTTAGAAAGACTGGTGAATTGGTATCGGCGAAGAAAAGAAAGTAAACTGACTTCGTTCTGACTTTACATAAGCAAACACAATCGTGCATGGTAGCGTTGCAAAACACATATCAGCAGGATAGAGCGAAATTTACATAATAACACCCAGTCCGAAACCTTTCGAAAAGAGTGAGGGTAAATGTGTCTACTGTCTGTATACATGGTTTAGTTAAGTTGTACAGTGAAATGTATTTATGAACAGTGGGATGCCACACACTTTGTATAGCACCGGTAAAAATGTTTTTGCAACTTATATCACACCTGTGTACAGGTGTATAATAGTTAAAGTCATACCTGTAAAGTGTCCAAATCCACGAAAATTACTTGGAGCTTCCTCGTTTCTCTTCCGCCGTTTTGTTTAGCTTATGGTAAAAGAAGAATAAAATAGGGTTTGATTTTTTCAAATGTCCCTTTAGTATGAAGATAATTATCATTTAAATCTTTTATTTCAATCACGTTGATTAACGCTTTTGATTAAAAATTTGTCCTAGCTGATAACGTCCGCATGCAGCACCCGTGAGAACATTCCGGAGATTGAACTTTGAGCCGAGCGAGTTCAAATTCCATGAATTAGGTGCGAATATCTCAAACGGATCATTCATTACTGCGACAAAATGTATGGCAGACCATCAGTATTCGGTGATAAAATATGAACTCAATATTCGTTTTTTTCACTAGGTAAACAGTGTTCGTTTTCTTTCAAACTTTCACAAATCTTTCAATTGTATTTTACAATGATATTGATATAGGATTGAAGTCTCAAATGTCATTTTGTGCAATATCTGACACTTTACAGGTATGACTTTAAATTTAACGCTGAAAACAGGTGTACTTCGGCGCGTCGATATCCCCTAAATCTCATCTTTTTAACATCAATTTATCAAAAATTAAGGAAGACCAATTCCCTACTCAAAAATATAATTATTAGTAGTACTGTGAGTTGCTATAAGTACAATCAAATGCTAAGGATGTTGTCACACGGTGCTTGCGATGGGTTGCGATGAGCTGCAATGGGTCGATTGTGCACATGAAAGGCGTGTATTGTCAAACTAAAGCATAGCCCTGTTGTACATGCTTAGATAATAATGTGCAAAGGTTATTTGACCGAATCGAATGTGTCATTTTCGCTCGCATTCCATTGTGACGTTTGGTTATTTTGGACATGATCTGCCCTTCATAACTTCTATTATCTTGTTGCAGGCTGTTGCAGATGATCGCAAGCATCGTGTGACCACAGCCTTAGTCGAACATTTTAAATGTAATTGTTGCATAAAATCATAACGGATTACAAGATTAATTACATTACTAATTACGGTACCCTGTATTTTAGGTTATAGGAATAAAATGAAGATATTTAGCAATTTTCTTGTGATCATTGTGAATTTGCGGCGAATTGCATTTGTAAGCCACCATATTCGCCACTCTGTCATGTATGTGAGGCAGCAACCAACTTTTCCTCTTTGCGATGGCAAAGTACATGTAAAATAACACTTTGTCACCAATCTGACAATTATGCTCTAAAACGCCACACCATCCAATTCACACCTAATAAAAGTATGTAGTTTATATTCAGAGAGTATAGCGGCGTTCGTACATTGCTCAACTATTAGGTTTTGGAGCTACATGTATATACAATACTTATATGCTCCCCATATTAGTTACTGAAGGGCCTCACTTACAAGGCGAAACAGCATGTGAATTTAGAAATTTGCCTTGCACTTATTGCAGGTTATATTCAGATATATACCAAATTAATTGCAAACTCACAACCTTGCCCGACATGGGCGGATGAAACCATCTACATCTAGGGATCTAGTAACCTTTTAGACATGTCCGAAAATTAGGAAGGGTCGACAAAAGAATATCTGATACTTTTAGTGACGTGACAGGGTGAAAACTTCATCATAATACTATTTCAAGTAATGAGCAAAAATGCAAAGTAATATTTGCTAACTCATTGAACATACTTTGTACACAGTTGTTATAATCCAGTGTATAATTAAACATCCAACCACTTTAATTGTAACTATTTCTTTAAACGAACGGGAAATTCAGAAAAATAAAAAAAACTGTTCCATGCTTTTATTGGTAATACGAATACAACAAGTTATGAAATAATCACTAGAGTTTTAAGAACGTTTTGTCGATTTTGACAATGTTACTAATTAGAATCCTATTTCGGATTCGTCAATTAGATGCGTGGTGCCAACTCAATTTCATTTGCTAACTTAAAGGGGTAGTTCAGTTTTGCTGCAAGAAATCTTTTTTTTTGTGAGATATTGAAAAACTGAGTGTAAAATTTGAAAGAGCATACAATTTTGATGACAGAATAAACTTTATTTGATCAAAATCGGTTCAGAAACGGCTAAAATATCAATAAATATATCCGATCGAAATCAATCTGGGGCCCAGATTTATTCGATGATTTTTGTTTTTATTTAAAAAATGCTTAGTACATTTTTAAATAGTTGTTGATGATCTCTCTATTTAATCATTATTTCAACAAAACATCACATGAATAATTTTGTACTATGAAAAATGGTTGAAACCAATGCTTTTTTTTTAGAGAGCGCCCTCTAGTGTTTTAATGGCTCTTTTTGAATGATAACAGGCTTTTTACTTAGTCGTTTGAAATTGTCTATACCTTCCGAGCATGGTGGAGTTATAACTATTAGTTTGTAATGTTATTGTGCATGTTTTGGTTACTAAGCCATACCAAAACTGTTCTTCCCCTTCAACATGCCAATGAGTAGGTTAGATAACCGATCATCATTTTGGGACTTCAATTTTTGATTTTTCCTATTCGTTCGAATTCAAGTTTGACTTTCAAACGCCATGCCAACGTTTAAATGCATATGTTTTCAAATGCTTTTTGCTAACATGGGAACTATGTACACTAGATATCTGACAGAAGGAGGTAATCGGGGCGGGAAAATGTAGTTTGTTTTGTTTGTTTGTTAGTTAGCTTACTAGCTAGCTAGTTAGTTAGTTAGTTTGTTTGTTAGTTATTAGTAAGTTAGTTAGTTGATTAGTTAGTTAATTAGTAAGTTAGTTCATGTAGTTAGTTAGCTAGTAAGTAAGCTACTTTGTTTGTTTGTTTGCTAGTTATTTTCCTTGTTTGTGTGATTGTGTATATTTGTTTGTTTTTTAGTCAGTTAGTAAGTTTGTATATGTTTTGTTTCATTTTTGTTTGTTAGTTATTTGGTATGTTAGTTAGTTAGTTAGTTATATAGCTAGTTAGTAAGCTACGTTGTTTGTTTGTTGTTAGTTTGCTTTTTGTTTATTTGTTTGTTGTTTGTTTGTTTGTTAGTTAGTAATTTTGTGTAATTTTGTTTTTTGTTTTTTATTAGTTTTATTTTTGTTTGTTAATTATGTGGTTAGTTAGTTAATTAGTTAGTTAGTTAGTTAGTTAGTTAGTTAGTTAGTTAGTTAGTTAGTTAGTTAGTTAGTTAGTTAGTTAGTTAGTTAGTTAGTTAGTTAGTAAGTTAGATAGTTAATTTGTAAGTATGTTAGTTAGCTAATGTGTGATAATGCTTTCAGGTTGTGTTTGTATAATGTTTAGGCCCAGGTCATGATTTTTCTGATGGAGGGTGATATGAGAGGTAGAAGTGGTTTGTTTGTTTTTTGTTTCCTGAATTACCATGCGTGCCGTGTTGTGTTTATGCGGTGATTCAGACAAATGATACAGCGGATCAATCCCTTCAGTTCTCTATAAGACCAGTATAAATATTTCTTGCACGGCGAACCATGACTTAAAATTACGGTGAAGCCCAAAGTCGAGAGTCTTGCCAACTTAAGCGCAATTACATGGTGATATTATCCTTTAAGTACCCTTAATGGTAATGATAATCCCATAGTAATCCCTGTTATCGAACCATCTCATATGCTCTCTATTCCCCTTCCCCTATCTCTCTTCCCCTTTCTCTTATTAAAGAGAGAGATTGTCCTTTTAAAGAGACTTAGTAATATTATCCAAATCCTCAAAATCCAATTGGAATTCTAGCGGTTCCCTCATACCTTGTTGTATTCGACTATTTGTATTAACAAAGAAAGCATGGGACAGGTTTAGGTTTTTCAGATTTCCCTTTCGTTACAAATATATTTACGATTGAAGTGTTCAGATGTTAAATAATCCACTGGATCGTCAGAACCGTGTATAGTGAGTGCAATGAGTTAGTGAATATCACTTTGCATCTCTGCTCATTACTCGGCCATATAACTTGAAATTTCCACACAACACCCAGTGGACATATCAGATAACAACAATTTACATTGTATCAACCACTCATCAATTTCGCACACTCATGTCAACAAAGTTACTATATCCCTTTAAGGTATTTGGTATTAGCTTCATTGCCTTTCTGAATGCACTCGGTATATAACTCCATGCATTATATGTGTTACGAAAAACTTCAGTTAGATGGGTACATTATCAGTGGACTTGTATCATGCTATGGCTGCCTGAGACAATTCTTCATGCTAGGATTAGTTTTGGACAAGATGTGAGCGAAAATTAAAGGAATGAAAATGAACATGTTCCACACACAGCGTGAATCCAAATTAAATAATTATTATGAGGTTAAATATCATTTCGGATGAATAGTTACTGCAATAACAAATTTGAGAATTATTCTTTAATTAAAAATATCAATATAAAATGAACTGTCATGCAATTGAAGTTAGTTCAACCCCCAAATTGGAGGGGGTACAGCAGCAGCTGCAGAGGGGCGAAATTCACTCGGAACGTTGGTGACAGTGGGGGGGGGGGGGGGGGGGGGGGGGGGGGGGGTGACATTTTCAAAACTATATCCGCGTCTTGATTTTTCGTGGCAAAAACTAATCGAATATATCTTTACCTGTTTACGACCGGCTAGTTTCTCTCTGATCTTGAAGTTTAGGCCGATTTTGTATAACACCGTTATCCTGTTTAAACCTTTTTTTGGTCTCGGCCTCGCAAATGTTGAAATTTCTCGGTCTCGGCTTAGAAAATTTTCTACGAACACCCCCCTCCCCCCGCTTACAGGATTCTCAACAAATGGTCTCGGTCTCGACCTCGATAAATTTCAAGGTATACTCGGTCTCGGCTTCGAAAATTTTCTACGGACAACCCCCCCCCCCCCCCCCCCCGCTGACAGAAATTTGGCTGACGAAATAACCCCCCCCCCCCTTGAAAGAAACCCTGGGTACGCCACTGACCAGGATATCCCTTTCTTAAGCTTAAAGGAGCGCCAAACCCTGACTTTTTCGCTTACCGTTACTGATAATTGCATAATTCCCATCACTTCTAGTCGTTTATTTTCTCTATGGGTATCACTGATAACGGAAATAATCAATGTTTTTGAAACCACTATCATCTGTTTTGACTGAACACTTGAGGCTGCCATGTTTTCCAACTGTACCATATGAAACATCATCTGACCTTGCACTAAAAAAGCTGGTTACGTAATCACTGACATAGCAGCAGATTCAACAACAGTGGTT